>OU503037.1:42204795-42235344 GCA_912172775.2 Fraxinus pennsylvanica | reverse complement strand
AAAAAAAAAAAAACCCCCAAAAAGTCAGCACCGCTACCACCAACACCCGCCAGATCAATCACCGCCACAACCATCATTTTTCAACTAACCTCTATCACTAACGGAGAGCAAAGCGACACTAACCACCTCGCCATTGTCGCAGTAACCACCACAACCACACATCACCACCACCTCGCCTGATCTAATCGAAGGGAACCACTACCGCCACCGCCACACCAACAAACAAACCCAAAACCACTCAGCGTCGTCGCAGATCCACCCCTACCTGCACATCCGCCACACATTTGCCAGATTCTGAGGAAGAGATGAAGAGAAAATGAAAGAACAAAAATAAGAAGTAAAAGAAAAGGAGGCACCAGAAGTACAGCTCTTCGTCTGAGTCCTCTGATTCATACACAGATTCAAAATCCGATTCCAAGGACAGAAGCCAGCGAAGGAAGAGCAGCAGCAAGAGGCATAACCGCACATTCATTGATGAGGTGCTGCTGCCATTCACAGAAGCGTCGAACCGAGGGAGAGATGGGGAAGGAGAAGGGGGCGACTGAGATAAGGCCGGAGTGAGAGATGGGGAGGGAGAATGGAGGAGAAGGGAATGAAGGGAAGCCTGGAAGGAGATGGGTAGTGAATTTAGGGTTTGGGATTGAAATGTGGTGGGGTAGGTAATAGGGTGGGTATATAGGTTAATTTAATTTTATAATATCATTATTAATATTAATTGTGAAACTAAAACCTGATTTTTAATTAAATAAAGTATAAACTTGATTTTCATAAACTTGAAACTAAACAGCTGGTTTTATGTAATTATCCCTAATTATTATTAGAAAATCCCATTTCATCTTATCATTAAAGAAATTTATAATCCATATAATAATTTGATTCCTTTCTCAAAAGTTCTATAAAATTCGGCGTTTCTCATTATCGATTTGAACTTTGGCTTACAAATCAGAATCTTATGTGACGATGGCACTAAGTTCTTTGGAACGAAATTCATTATATTTTGGGAGGTAATTTACTCAATGACTTGAGTAGGAAAAAATTGCCTAAAAAAAGATTGTGAATTTAATAGGCTCAAATTATTTTCGAACTAAGCTCGGAGAAATTGTAAATTATTGGTAATATGTTTCCATTTATTACTTTTTCAACCAAATTTATGTAAAATAATGCAACTAAATTACTAATTATTTATTCCATGTGGAACTTGATTATTAAGATTAATTTTAGAGTGATAATATAGTACCTTCTTGTTTCATTTAATTATTATTAAATAGGATTAATTTAACTTAATTAGGCCAAGGGCAATGTCCAATGGTTTGGGTCCCACATGGAACGTGGAAGCTGATGTTCGCCACGTGGTCAACATGGACCCTACATTGTCGGTTCCATCAGCTAAATTAACTGAATTCTCTGATAAAAACTTATAAACTAATAGGAAAATGAAATAAAATAGTTTTTAGCATACAAATAATTCATCAATAATTTCATACCAATTGAGTTAATGCACAATAATTCAGAAAGAAGAAAAAGAAAAACAAATTATTAGCTTGCCATTGGCACGTGATCATGGGTTGCATTTGCAGTTTTTGTCTTTCTTAATTTTTTTTTTCCCAATGTTTGTATCATATATTTTTTGGGACACGTGATTGTAGGGTTAATCACAATGTGTGTTTCCCATGGTTTCATTTTGATTCTCAACTTGGAACTTTTCTTGGTCGAAAATATGGTTCTTTTATGCCTCTCCGAGTGATTAAAATGGGGTCAGTTGTGCTTTCAGTCAATAGTTAAAGAGCGATTGATTTGAATTTTCTGATGAACACCACATGCAATTACCCAAAAGTTATATATGAGTGTGTTTGAGCCATATTATTTTGGAAGAGTGTATTTTCGAATAGTAGATTGATGGAGAATGTGTGATTGAAAAAGAAAAAAAAGTTATTGATGTGATGGAAAATATTATTTTATTGAAGAATGTGTTGAAAATGCGTAGAAAAATGAGAATGAGAATTTTAATGTGACTCAAACAGAGACATATATTGGTGGATAATAAATTTAAATCAAATGTTAAGACCCACCAAATCTTTATCCGCAAAGAAACTAATATGACATATCACTGGTATTTAGTTTAAGATGAGTATCATTGCTCATTAGATCATTACTCGTGTGTGTGTATGTGTGTGTGTGTGTATATATTCGTTTAAAGTTAATGAAGTTATCGTTGACATTGCAATAATAATCAATGTTAAATCTTGCTAGCAATTGAATGCCATGATAGTTTGGTGGCTACATGATCATCAATTTGGAGTACGAAAAATAATGGTTTTAAAAAATTCGTCATCATTGCGAGAGTCATATTTTTTTATTTCACTATTGTAATAACAAGACCATCAATTTGTGTTGTGCAAAAAGAACTTCGATTCCATAATCTAGGCTTAGGGAGGTCCATAGCTAGGGCAAATGCATGTGCCGCAAATGTGTGTGCATTTACTTTAGGACATATTTCACTATTGTAATAACACGATCATTAATTTGTGTTGTGCAAAAAGAACTTCGATTCGTAGGGAGGTCCATAGCTAGGGCAAATGCATGTGCACAAATGTGTGTGCATTTACTTTAGGACATAGCACAATGTTTGTCCATGATATATTATAGAAAGAGACATATGATGTTGTATGTCCAATTGGTCTCCTTAGAAAAGGGCCACAAGATCACATCATTAGACCCATGCAATTCCATTCTTGGGTTGATTTGTCTCACTCTCTTATGTTAGAGATATTATCTTCAAACGCGTTCATTTTTACATAAATACCGAGTTTAAGTATTTGTCAAATAAATTTCAGACTAGATGGGTATAATTTTATATATGTGGAATGCTTGTGCTTGATTCTATCTCAAATGTGACTATTAGATGCTCATGGTTGAAGAGAAGATGTATTTATCTACGACATGTTTAGCATACTGGCCTAATGTTCGAAACATTGGCTCGGATAGTGACTCGAAAAGATAAAAAAAAAAAAAAAGGCCAAAGAGTTGAAGTAAGATCGAACTGGTTGTCAAAAAGTTGAATTTTCGCTTGTTTGTGAACCATTTTTTTTGGAGGGAAAATGTATTTTAGAATAGTGATTTATTGGAGAATGTGTGGTTAAAAAAAGAGAAATTTTTTGAGTTTACGTGTAAAATTATTTTATGGGAGAATATGTGATTGAAAATGAGTTATAAAAAAAATGAGTTTTGAAAAAAGTAGAGGGCAAAAAGGGGCTTAGTAAATTAAAAATAATTTTTTTCCTTCTTTTTATAGTTGAATGGAGTTCTAAAGAGCGTGTTGAAACTTCTAGTTCGTTACACATAATCGAACTAAATTCCCAACCGGCTTAGATTTCTCTAGTTAAACTAGCTTATTCGATTCAATTTTTGTAACATTGTCATTGTTGAAATGTCATCTTTAACGTGACCCGTATTATAGATAGTAGTTACGAAATTATTTCCATATCTACCCCAACACCAACACCATCACCATCACCATCACCATCCCCAACCCAAACCCGTTGGGAGTGGTCATAATGTCTTTAGCTACAAACATCCAAAAGAACTCATTCTTGGCACCTTAGTCTCCACATAAAAAGCTGTGATTTGTGACCTTTGAATGCATTAACTTGTCAAGAAACTATTCATTAAGCCAAATTCAATGCACAATTATAAGATATGGTAGAAGGAAACTATTGAAGCCAAAACATTTTCACCCCTTTCTGCAGATACATTGTATTTGTCCAATCTTATTAATTATTGAACTCAACTTTATTATATTAAAATAGTAGTTAATTAATTAATTAATTATCTAAACTTATAATTTCTTAATCTTGCAACTTGCTCTCTGCTTCTGCAGAATTCCACATGCATCATCAATTCCCATAGTTAATATTCATTATTTTGTCAGTCTTATAAACTCCTAATCATTACTTAGATCCCACAAAATGAATACAAAATTATTTCTTTAGAATCAAAATAAAACCCCAACTAAAAAGATGCCCCAAGTTTAATGTGTTGTCTAAGGAGAAGGAAAGGGATACTTAATTTTGCACATATACAGTTGGCTAGGGCTCCAATTTGTCTGCTGACCCACAAAAAATGGGTACCTTAAATGTCAACAGACAAGCCATGATTAGCAGGAGATACTAGTATATGTCAAATAAGAAGTTTAGAACAAGTCCACAAATTTGTACATAGTTTAATTCGACGTGACATCAGAAACGATGGAAGTCTAGAATTTGACTCTCGGTTTGATTCATTTCTTCATTTTATGCACATGCCTGCATGTCTGTAAGACTTGTATATAAACTTAAGCTTAATGTCGAGGCAATTCAGAAGAGACCCATCTTCTTTCCATGACTGAGTAACTCACTTTGCAACGACGGCATATATTTTTTAAGTTAAAGTAGTCGTTTCCTAAGCTAAAGCGTGCCTCTTATTCTACCATAATCTAAGCTGCAACTCTACCCCATTGGCCAGTGACAAAGAAAGAAAGAAATGAAATCTCCATTGGCATTGAAGAAAGAAAGCAAATTGTTGTTGAAAGTGACGCTCACATGGAACAACACACTGAAAATAGGGTGATTGTATATTTAACATGCCAAAAGAGAGACAAGAAGGGATTTGCCAGTTTATAATATGATGAGATGAAAATGACAAGCTGTCAGATGAGTTTCCAAAAGGGTAAAATCTTCATTTTGTTTCTAAGCAGAATGTTGGACAAAAATGAAACAATCTCAACTAAAAAACTTCCTACCAAACTAAAATTGAACGTATTTTATAATATGGATGCAACAAAACTAACCTCTAGTTCAATGAATGGAATTTGCCTCCAGCTTAGAAGATTCTTTTTGGGGATAATTGACTAATTAAGTACTAAGACTTTTCACAAACTAGAGGGACGTGATTAAGGAAGGAAGTCATGAAATGAAGTTTACCTAAAAGTATTGGGGCTCGAATATGTGATCTATGATGTGCTCCCAAAATTGGCTTAAAATCGTGTTTCTGCTAGATGCATTTTTCTTAATGATGCACTTATTATGAGATGGTGACACGTGGATTATTTCTGGCCCTTGGATTGTTGCCTTGGTGATGTGTGATATAAATACGTGTACAGTGGAAGATATTTTCATTTGTTCTGCCTTTTCAGTTCTTCGTTCCTTCTGGGTTCTTCTAAGAGTCCATTTTCTTGTAGATTAGGGTTTGGGTCCTTCGTGTTCTTCATCTCTCATGATGAACTTGTAATACTGAGATCAAACTAGTTGTTAGTCTCTGTAATCTGTCATTTTGAGCGATTGCTATGAGATTAGAATTTTCTTGTAATCACGATTTCAGTTGGTTGTTTGTGGGGTTTCTTTGTGATTCCCTTTAGATCTGCAGTTCTATGGAAAGAGATAAGTGTCTTGTGTCTTTCTCTTGTATTTGGAAGAACTATTTGTAACTTGTTGCCATTTTGGGCTTATTAGTGCAACCGAGCGAATATCCATTATTTAGATGCTTAACGGGGGATGTAGGCAACGGATTTGGTCGTCGAACCTTCGGGGCTTAGGCCGAAACAATTCTTTGTGTTCAATCTTTACTTTTCTGACTTGTTGGAATCTTATTTTAATATCGTGTGTTTGGGCCTTTTCAGTGGTATCAGAACCTGAACTGAGAACAAGATACCTGGATCTTTGTAGAAAGAGTTCGATCTTTTACAGATCACAAATTTTTGGAACTGCTGTTAAGCAAGTCTTAAAGATATTGAGTTTCTTGAAACTCGTTGGGTGAGATATTTCTAACTTTCGAAAAGTTTTTTTTTTCCGAATTAGGGTTTCTCGATTTTTTCTCTGATCTACCATACACCAAAACCCCATTGAGACTAATCTTTGTCCAAAAACTCATACGAGGTCTTGGCTTATTAGTACAACCAAACGAATATTCATTATTTGGATGCTCAACGGGGGATGTCGGCGTTGGATTTGGTCGTCAAACCTTCGGGGTTTAGGCCGAAACAATTCTTGTGTTCAATCTTTATTTTTCTGCAAAGTTTATTTTCTGACTTGTTGGAATCTTGTTTTAATATCGTGTGTTTAGGCTTTTTCAAAAAGCTTTACCAATGGATAGATATGGCTATAGGAAGATTTTGTTTCTAGATACCTAATATATTAAAAATACGTGGATCAAGGGTTCAGCTAACGAGAAGGAAGGTGTGAAACAAGATATTGGGTGCCGCCTGACGTGAGAGACATACGATTACGAGTTGTACTCTTTAAACAAGGCGTGATCTTCCCTTACAAGGAATGAAAGTGTGGATGAGGTGGACTTCTAAGCATGGGCTCTGATAGGGCCATCACACAAGCTAGGCTTGGCTCGTGGAAAAAAAGTTAAAGCTTGACCCACCAATTAGACTCATGGGCTGCATGGGCCAGTTTGGGCCTTGGCGGCCCAAAAGCTATTCAAATTTGTTTTTCTTAAAATATTACATTATTTTAATCTAAAAAGTAACATTTTAAAGCATGCTGTCAATAGACTATGTAAGATGCAAAATCGACAAATATGTTGCATTTTTGCAGCTTCTTACTTGAAAAACGAGTCGAGCACGGGTTGCCTTGTGAAAACACAAATGTGTGGGCTCAACTCGTGTGCCGAATTCTGAACCTTGCTCGACATGTGACCCATTTGTTCTCAAGCTTGGGTTTCCCTTGGGCCGAGCCCGAATAAGCTAGCCTATGAGCTTACAAACTACCTGGGCCCATTCGAGATGTGGTTGAAATAATAGGCCGGCGACAAAATCCCAACCCATGGCCAATGGGCTTTTCCTCCTACGAGCCCTTAAGCATCTCCTTTGCCACTATCCCTCCCTCATATTTTGGCCCAACCTAGGCCCATTAATACCGTAAATCTCTTGATGTTCAATCTTCAGAGCCCTTTAATTCCTATTTCCGAAATTTAACGGAAGTATCTACCAAACCTAAACCCACTCGTTGACGTGTCAAAATCCTCAATTCCTATTGATCCAAATAACGTCATTTGACTAAATTTTTCGCGCGTCAATTAATGTTGATTGTATTCATTAAAGCTTCCATTTTTTCTCTCTTCATCCAAGTCGCACTAATAGAAGGTGTACTACACGCTCCATTTCATATGGACACGTCTTCTAATTTCCGACACATTTTCTGACATCTCGAGTAGGGAGCCCACCCCCTTAACTATTTCAAACCGCCACCGATCCCCGACTATTTCAATTTGCGCTGAATCTGTGTGTCTACGTGTTTCTATTTTAATTTTTTTTTGTACATTTCCCAAAAACCCAAGAAAGGTACAAAACTGTTTGTTCTCATTTGTAGAATCATAGATTGTGGGTTTTGTCTGTAGATACATATAGACCCAAGAAGATTTGCAGGCTTATTGTAGATGGTGGAAGCTAGGGTGATCGTAGGGAATAAGGAGTCGAAGGAAGGGAGGAGAGGGAGAAAGAAATGGGCGGCGATAGGGGCCGTGCTGGTGGTGTTGGTGGCGATAGCACTCACATCTAAGCATGCCCAGAATCCCAAGTCCTGTCGATGTGCTCAGGTATCATTCTTGCATTTCTTTTTGTGCAATTTAGCTATCAATTTTCTTGTAGGGAGGTTGTGTAATATGTGCATGTTTCTTGTTTTGGGTATGGCAATTTTGAATTTCTTGAATTGATGAGATGATATAGCATAATTGGGGAAAGAGAAAATTGGTTGAATAGAATCACCCCTTTTCAAATTGATGTTAGATTGTGTGATTGTGAAATTCTGAACTGGATGTTTGTAAGCTAATGAGTACTTCATGCAATCAATTAGTAATTATACTGATTGCGCAGTAGTAAAGTTTTCCACTTTGTTTGCTGTCAAAATCACCACATCTACTCTTTTTAGTTAAGAGTTGAGAATGTTGACCTTTTGTTATGTTGATGGTAGAATAATATCAACCTTTGAGTAACTATTTGGTATAGCCTCTATGAGCATTTCCTTCCCAATTGATGTTCATTGGTTAACACTATGAGATGATAACTATTTCTATTCCACCTTGTATCCGTTGCTGGAAGTTTTGGATTTACAGGCAATTGATTGAGGTACACACTTAATTTTCTGCATAATTCAGTACAAAATGGTTTCTATAGATTCAAACAACTTTGCAGATCTTAGATAGCGCCAAATGAAGATTGATTGGATTAGGCTTATTTTGTTGGGACTGTCCGAGAATTTTTTTGGACTCTTATAAGATGAAAGCATTTAGAATCTTTAAAACAAGATTGTGTGTAGATAAACTGGCTTGTTAAGATAAAGTCAGCATATATTAAATTATGCACATTATATAATTTCTCTGGTTTTCTTGATGCTTGATCATAATTATTGCATCTACATCACATGCTTGCTCTGTTGTTTTGATGATTTGAGCGTAGGAAAAAATGATTTTCTACATATTTGGTTGGCTGAAAGTGATCAAGTATCTCGTTCTTTTACTTGCCCTTTTTTGCAGGACTCTCGAAAATATACAGGCATAATTGAGGACTGCTGTTGCGATTATGAGACAGTGGACAGTCTTAATGGGGCAGTACTACACCCATTACTTCAAGAGCTTGTGACTACTCCATTTTTCCGATACTTCAAGGTTGGATGCAAACCAATAGTGTCTACAAGAATCTGTTTGTCTAGATAATATTCTGACAATTTCTTTTACAGGCTTCATGCAAATTTTAATAAATATATTTAATATAGTTGAAACTATTATGCATGGTTGATTATGACCGACTGTGTATATTCTTACAATTGCTAATATGATCTTGTGTCAAATGTTCTTATTTTTAGCCAACTGAATAATCTATTCATTATTAACTGTCGAATGGTTTCGCTGGAAAAAAATTGCAAATATGGACCACGTCCACGAGTTCAGCTTTGTACCCATACTATAACTTTATGATAATCTTCACTTGCCATGGCGGTCACGGCAGTCTGCGATATGATTGTAGATTCTGAGGTCTTAGAAGTAATTATGTCCAATGAAATATTTTTCTTAGAAATGGAAATGCTAGCAGAATGACAAAACCAGACTGAGACTAAATTTACTAGTTTTGTGAATGTCCTCCTATAATGGGGCTAGAGTTTTTAGTCACAACAAAACAAGCTGCAGCACAATCATTGCGAAATTGTTTTGCTGCTAGTGAAATCTGAACTCCTGTAACATGGCAAATATTTTTAGTAATTCAAATTGCTTAATTTCTTTACTTTGTGTAATTTCTATTTTTTACTCTTCTTCACATTTTATACAACCTTGTTATGGTTACCTTAACAAAAAAATTCGGTAATCAGGAAATTTAACTTCTTAAGTTTAAAAAAATTAACTGTTGCACAACTTCCGATTTATGAAATTCGAAAAGGAAAAAATAGAACGAAACAAAATTAAAAATCATATTGGGCAAGTTCTATCTTTATCGTTGGATCATATTGATTACTTGCTGTATTAATATTCAAGCCTGATGAGCTCCATCCAACATTGCAGGTTAAGTTGTGGTGTGACTGCCCGTTTTGGCCAGATGATGGTATGTGCAAGCTGCGTGACTGTAGTGTATGTGAATGTCCCGAAAATGAATTTCCTGAACTCTTTAAGAGACCATTGAAACATAGTCTTCCATCTGATGATTTAAAATGTCAAGAGGGTAAGCCACAAGCTGCTGTTGATCGCACTCTAGACTCTAAGGCCTTTAGGGGCTGGATAGAAGTGGATAATCCATGGACAAATGATGACGAGACAGAAAATGGTAATTGCTGTATTCTTCTTGTACCATACTGCATATTCCTTAAGCCCTCTATTTTTGTTCTTGTTGCTTGCTCTGCAATTTGCACGTTGAATCTCAAACTAAATCCGTATACACTCTTAGTTTATCAGATTAAGCCAGTTGTTTATTTCTTAGTCTGTGTTTCAGTTAATTATGTTTACAGTGAAAATATAAGGTAACTGATTCTGGACTTTATGAGAGAATCACATGACGTTAATTGATATATTCTCATTTGCAGATGAGATGACTTATGTTAATCTGCAACTGAATCCTGAACGGTACACCGGCTATAGCGGGCCATCAGCCAGAAGGATATGGGATGCTATATATTCAGAAAATTGTCCAAAATGTGAGATTATTTCTTCAGATGCTTCTATCTTGTTGAGCATATGAGCTTTTGAAAGATGATTGTAATTTGTATGATATGATTCATGCCCATATACATTGAATTGCATTATGAACTAACCTTAAGTGCTAAAATATGTCAAACGCCTTACTGAATGAATTATAGTGGTCCTTTGAGCTGGTGCTGTTTCGTCTTCGTGCATCGAGATGGTCTAACTCTTTTGTTAAAATGGTGTTTAGCTTGTAGAATGCAGGTGATTTCCTTCAAGGAATGATTTTTTTTTCCTTCAATCTCTGCTTTCCCTTCTGTCCTGATCCTCGTATTGAATCAGTATATTGCTATTGTTCTCATATTTCCAAATTACATTGAGCATTGACTTTATTTACCTTTTGGTTGGTGCTGGGATATTCGTTATGCAATTGAAGTATTGCCAGATAACCCTGCAACATGAAAAATAACTACTCGGGAATTATGTTTCGTACTATGATCTTAAGTTCGAATGTATGCCCCCTTGTTTTTTGCAGATGCTTCTGGAGAAATTTGCCAGGAGAAAAAAATCTTGTACAAGTTAATATCGGGCCTTCACTCCTCGATTTCAATACACATAGCCTCTGACTACCTACTTGATGAAACTTCAAATCTGGTACCCCCTGTTTTCATTTCCTTCCTTTAGTCTACGTGTGAAGAAACTTTAGACATAAAGCAGTCAAACCATACCTGAGAACATGCGTGGATATTAAACCCACAGTTTTTACTAAAATAGAAACTTGAACCATCTTGTTTTGGATTGTAATACAAAGTACCAAATCATTTTGCTTCTCTTTCAGTGGGGCAGAAATCTTGAGTTAGCGTATGATCGAGTTTTGCAGTATCCTGATCGTGTTGGGAACTTGTATTTCACTTTCCTCTTTGTTCTTCGAGCTGTGACAAAAGTAAGCCCTTCTAGTATTTTGTTAGTTGATTTTAATTATCTCTCTCTGAGTGTCAAATAATCACTCGATATCATATGCAGGCAAATAATTACTTGGAGCAGGCCGAGTATGACACCGGTAATGCTCAGGAGGACCTGAAAGCACAATCTTTAGTGCGTCAGTTACTGTACAATCCAAAACTGCAGGCTGCATGTCCACTTCCATTTGATGAAGCTAAATTGTGGAAAGGACAAAGTGGGCCTGAATTGAAGCAGGAGATCCAAAAACACTTCCGAAACATCAGGTTTTTATCCTACCTTCCAATGTACTTGATTATCAGCTTTGGAGGATTATCGTTCTGAAAGGCTCAGAGTTGATTTCCTAATGGATCTGGATTCTACATAACCTCTTGCTTGTGCAACAATAACGCAAGCTTTAACCAGACATGGTTTGTGCTTGGCTTTTAGGGGAATGGAGAATGGATAGTGTTTAAGTTAGTTTATTTGTCATAAAATTGATGAAGTTGCTATTATTCATTCCAAATTCTTCTATTTTACTGAGTAAACAATTTTTGGGGTCTAAGTTTTTGCCACTCTTCTGCATACTGCAGTGCTATCATGGATTGTGTAGGATGCGAGAAATGTCGTCTATGGGGAAAACTTCAGGTTCTTGGTCTCGGGACTGCATTGAAGATTCTTTTCTCTGTTGATAGTCAAAACTATCCAAATCAGCCTGTAAGTTCCATATGTCGGGGATTAATGCTATACTACTTGAGGCATTAATTTAACTCTTCTTTCTTTCTCTTTCTCAGCTGCAATTGCAAAGAAACGAAGTAATTGCTTTGGTGAATTTGCTTAATCGACTATCAGAATCCATCAAATTTGTCGAAGAAATTGTCCCTTCAGTTGAGAAGACAATGGAGAATTTCACTTCAGAACCTCCTGCACAAGAAATTAGCTTATGGCAAAGAGTACAGGATGCAGTAGGAGGGCTTCGGTAAATAACTACTCTCTGCTGCTTGTAAACCATACTTTGTTGACATTACTCTTCCAAAAGAGAAAATCAAATTTGTTGTGTATGGAAGAGCCTATATGAAACGACTACTGATGCAATGTTTTCGTTCTTTCAGGTCAGTGAAACTCCCGTTGTAGCCGACCACCTTTAGATGTAATTGTATTAATTTTTGAAGTCAGATGTAGAGCAAGTATGCCGACTAGCCAGGTTTCTGGAGAAAACAACATAATTGGAAGCTATACAGAATCATATGCGTATAGGAACATAACTTTTGAAATGAGTTAATAAAATTAGGTTTCTATCGTATTTCGACTGTGCTCAACTGTTAAATGTTTTTCAACTGCCCCTTGAATTGTAAGAATGCCCCATGTTTTGTAAGCATAGATGGATTGGATAAATACTAGAATGCATTTTATCGCGGTCATTTCTCTTACCAAAGCAATGAGAGATGACAAATTAGCAATGGCCTATAGTTTAATTCTTACCTTACTAACAAACTAACTTATTATTCTTACTCGGATACATATTTACTTAGTAAACCCCTTAATTTTAGCCAAACATTCTCTAATTTGATGCATTATGTGTAGTACCGAATCAAACATCAAAACCATTTTCTTATCAGGGTATGTACACCAAATCTTACATATACTTTCAAAGAAATACAAGGCAACAAAAGAGATGATAGCATCATCAGAAAGAATTAACAGAAAGAATAAGTTCGGCAAACCTCCAACACCCCAAAGAACCCTTCTCTCAATTTGCACTATTTGTTTAATAAATACAAGAAACTGGAGAAATCATCGCTCATATAACAGTTCTTGTTGTTTTTCCAATGTTCCAACCTCGTTCTTTCTCTCTGGTGCTTTGCTTTTGCTGAGTATCCTTTATTACTACTCTTCTAGCATTGCCAGGGAATGCTCTATACCCCATTCTCCCTCGGCTTCCTATAGAAACTCTAACCTTCTCCATTCCAACATTTACTCCAATTCTTCGCATGTGTGGCTGCATTGGAGACTTTATTTGAATTTTCTTCTGAAGGCTTCGTCTCAATGTGCTGCTCAGCTTCTTACTTCCAATTCTAGTCTCTTTAGGACTCTCGCAAGGTGTCTGTTCAGGCGAATGAGTACCTTCAACTTCTTGGACCTGTTCTCGCGTATCTGCTTGGATTGGTGTCAAGGGGAGGAACGGAAGAGGCTTGGTTGTCCCAGGCAAACTAGGTAATGGAATTAAAGAGTTGCGTCGTTGAGCTAGTGCAGCAGAACTTATCTGTGCTGTAGTACAAAGAGAAGCTCTGCCTGTACGCTTTGGCAATGGTAACCGTTCAACCATAACAGGTTTATTTTCTTTCTCTGACGAATCATTGAGCTTAACAAGTCCATCTGTAAGATTAGAGCGCGTTGAGAATTTGTTGTTCTCAGCAAATGGACGAGTTACATTCACTTGATCTTTACCTTCGAACTGAGCTTTATGAACACCAATTGTTTTAGGTGCAAATGGTACTCTCAAATTTTCGCGATTTTCCTCCTCTTGCTGTTGTTGTTCTGCTATTCTAGAGTCTACATGCTGCCGTGCTAGCTTCCTCTCTACCAAAAGTTGCGATTCCAATTCTTTGATCTGAAATTTGATCAGTGGTGTAATTTTAATGTTTATCAGCAATAAAGTGAAAAAGAAATTGCACTTTCACGTACCTTGTCTTGCAAGTTTCTGTTTTTCGCGTCTTTCTCCTTTATCTTCACCTCAAGACCGTGATTAATATCCTCCATCTTCTTAACTTGAAAATCCCTACTCTTCAAATCTTGTTTAAGTTTTTCAACCTACATAGAAAGCCGATGTTTAAGGATAAAGATACAAACTCTACATTAGAAGTATTCTTTCGTATTAAACTTGATACTATTACCATTTGTTTGTGCTTGAAGAGCTCAGTGCTGTCCATTTGCTTCTTTGCAGGACCTAACTCTATTCCTCTAACTCTACTTGCAAAATTTAACGAGCAAAGAGTCTCGGTCAGGTCATTCTCATTGGGACTGATCTGCACAAACATTAACGTCTTTGAATCTCCTCCTGCAGATAGGAATCCAGAATTTTTAGCTTCCATTTTAGGCTATGTAACCTGAAATGATACAAATTTTATACATGTACAACTATTACCTAAAGAGTCTTGAAGCAAGTGAGTGAGCTTGGAGTTCCTACATTGTAATGGTTAAAGAAGATTTAGATAGATATATATGGAAACTAGAATCATAAAATGCATAGCTATAAGTGGACATTAAAAAGACTTGAACCCCATCTAAAGGCTTAAATTGTTCGAGTATGGACACTGACACATTTTTGTATTTTTAGCCTTCAACGAGCATTTTTGTATTTTTAGCCTTCAACGAGCATAAATCCATCTATACCTGAAAGGAATATGTGGACTCTTAGTAGCAAGAGCAGATATCACGTCTCCAAGTGCAGATAGCGATCTATTAATATTCTGGGTTTCTTTTAACCTTTCACCTTGCACTTCGGTCTTAGCTATTCTCTCACTTCCTGCTAGGTCAACCAGCCATAGCTTGCTTCTTGTGCATTCTCCATTAATTAGATTCTCTCCCTTCACCATCACACAGTGCATGCTGCATTTGTGAAACCACAAGTGTTCAGCATTAATCTGCCTTTGTGAAACCAATTAAATGGAATGAGGTGCAAAAAGAAAGCAAACCAATGTGATCTGCTACTGTGTTCATTGGCATTAGTTGATCCAACTGCCCTTCCATTACTGCCAGTCCTAAGGACTTCCCATACTTCATTCACATTGGTCACACGAGCTTCAACAATCCCGGGAACATGATGTCCTCCTTCAACTACTTGTTTTATCTCAAGCCTGCCAATAGTCGAAGTGTAGTCAAATTAAGCTATAGAAAAATTCAGTTAACGTGCGGTGTAATTATCTTCAACTTAAATTTCTATCTCCTAAAAAACATAAATATTTACTAGCCAAACATGATAAAACACACACACACACACCCCAAGTAACTTCCAAACTTGAAGATCAATAATATACCAAGAAAATGAAATGATGTAACCTTTTAAAATTTACGTCTAAAATAAGTGTGTGTCTTTTAAATTGTAATCTACACGCGTGCCTCAAAATGAATAAGAGAGATCAAAGAGAAGAATGTATCCAGCCATGTTGTTTAAGCTACAAATGACTTTTTTCATTAAAGCATATCAATGCATTTTATACTCAGCCTACCTCTTGGAAGTAACTCCAGGTTGTGACCCTGAAACTAATAAATCCCGTATTTGTTCATTATAAACCTCCAAGACAGACACAGATATTTCATATCGGAATGTATTCTTTCGCTCCTCAATGATGTGAAATAGCTCCTCAAGGGTTCTATAGTTAACCCCACGGTTATCATTTGTTCCCTCCATTGTAAAAGTTTTCCCGGTTCCTGTCTGACCATAAGCAAATATGCAGACATTGTATCCATCTAAAACTGAAGTTGCAAGTGGGGATGTATCCTCAAAAACATCAGCTACTCGTACAAGTACAAAGGAATGGAAACTACATGTTAGCAAATGAAATGGAGTATCATAAATAGAAAAGCACGTGGTCTCTTTGCAATTACCCTGGTCTGCTTGAGGGCTGAAGACAGCATCAAACTTAAAGATTTTCTTAGATATTCCGTTTGATTTAACAGTTAATTCCCCATCCTTTTCCGACGAAAAGTCAATTGCCATTAAAGCTCCTGCAGCAATCTCGTCAAGGTTTAGAGGCCGACACCTGCAGAATACTCTAATGTTTCCTGAGAAAGTCATCACTGTCAAATATGAGCATTTTTTGATTTTCATGCCTGACTTGATATCAGATGGTCAAAAATATAATCTCCTTACCTTTCAATTCGAGAACCTTATTATAGAGTTCTTTCCTCTCGTTGACCCCTTTGAGGAATTTAATTTTTACATCACTATATAATTGTGTGTGCTCATTTACTGTCAACAAATGCACAAGTATAAATTATAAACAAGTTAACTAATTTTTAATTGATAACCAACTTACTTCTAAGATATGCAAAAAATTACTTTTGGACTGAATGATAGAGCTAACACTGTCCATATCTGCCATGCATTGCTTAAAAGATGTTGCCACTTCTAAAAGCGTGATATGATCCATCTTCAAAAGCTGTAGTAAAAGAATTTCCATAAATAAAAATAAAAATCCGTTTGTTTGACTCGAGATGCATCACAAACACTATAGACTACCTTGAGTTTTCTTGTCAAGTCTCTCAGTGATGAAAACCATTTGCTCTTTTCTTTCACTTGACCCTCAATAGCAAAGGCTGAAGAATCGAAAATCAGAACAAAATCTAATTATATAGACTATAAATTTAATTAGAAATGATCTTCCTTACCCAGAGATCCAACATGCATTGATTTACGCATAAGCTCATTCTGAAGCTCATTCAAAGACTTCAAAGCTTTTTGGCATTCTCTGCTTCTGAGCTCATTCTCTCTCTTAACCTCTTCTAAAACCGTTTTTGTTTCTGCAAGTTCCTTCTTCTGGGATTCATTCTCTATTTGAAGCCTATGGAATTCTTCATCCACGGAACCATAACCAATATCCTAGACACGTGTAATTTATGAAAGGTAAAAGATGAGTCTCAAGTATATTGATGCCAAAACTTCTATTTTAATAGGTTTCGCAAAAATATAATTTACTTGTGGTGACTCGCATTGTGGCATGTATGTCAATCCCATTCCTTCGACCTCTTCAGACTCTGAGGTAAAATATATATGCATTCATTAGCAGTTCATAAATCTTTTAAGCAGTTGAGTGCAAGATAACACTTAATTATCAATTTACCTGCTGAAGCATAATTCCTAATGGAAATACCAGAAACTATTGGGCTCCCATTTACTCCTTCAAATCTAATAGACAATCCCTCATCTCCATTAATGCAAGTTTTAAGATCAGATATCACCAGTGGTGTATTTGAGCCAACACGAGCATAAATATCTAAGCAAGATACAACCTGCAAAGTTTCAACTAGTTTAACACATTTGATCATTTTATGCACCACAATAAAGTATGAAATTGTTTGTTACCCCATGAATCCACACCTTTTTGTCCTGTAAGTAAACATCAAAAACTCTATTTCCAGGAGGACCATCAGTAAATACAATCTCAGCAAAGTACAGATCAACCATATAAGTTTTGGGTTCTAAAGTATCAAAATGATACGAACAATTCCCAAAACGTGCAGTCTGGTAAAGACTAAAGCCTTCTCCATCCCCACTTATGGGATCATTTGTCCTCACAATATCACCTCCATTGAAACAACTATCTTCAGAAAACTGTACTGCTCCTTGGAACCTTATACTATCTGTTGATCCAACGTTGATGCTCATAACACGAGTGCAGCATTTGATAGAATTCTCTTCCACGAATGGTGATGCAACAAGCTCGAAAGAGGAGTCTGTACAAATGTCTTCATAATTTCCCGCCCGGTTCTCAAGGGATTCTTTCATTTCAGAGCCCTTGATTCCATTTTCTAAAGAGACATCAATTATATCACCATTATAAAATTCAGGTGAAAGTTCATATCTTGGACTAGGAACATCAGGCGAACCCATACATATTACCAGATCAGGTGATGCCAAAGAAAACCCCATCACTGACCTGCCTGAAATAATCAAGAAAAGTTATTACTTTTGACGCTGTCACTGCTCTGGACTACCCTCGCTGGCTAGCTCACCAATCCGTAGGAATCAATAGAAAAGGCAAGCTTGAATTATTGTTCATATTGAAATGAATCAAGATTATTGATTTGAAGAGGGGAGTCAAACTAGATATATGTATTTGAATGGTTCTAAGCCATTAAGTCAATTAATTCGATCAAATTATAATCTAATTAACAAAAATTGGAACTTTCTTGAACTTCTAACAGAGAAATATCAGAATAAGCAAAACCTGATCGAGATACGTTCATGAAATCTAAAATTTACAACTACCAATTTTCAGGATTCAAAATGTGGAACTAAATACCATCAATCTCGGTTCGACTGGAGTCATCGGAATTTTCCATGACTAAAGCTTCTGAGCTACACAACGTGGGAAAAATGCCTGCCAAATAAAAGCAAAACCAAGAATTAAAGAACCCATAAAAAAATTCTTTGAATAAAATGTACTAATAAACACGAACCCTCGAATCTAAAATATATTTTCTTACACTTAGAGTGAGGTTGAGAGTTAGTATGGGTAAGATCTTGCTGTTGCAGGAAAGCAACGTCAGTTATAAGAAGTGGGTCATTCCATTCAAAATTTTCCATTGATAAAGAAACAGTTTTTTTTTTCTTTTAATTTTCTTTTTGAAGATTTGAAATGAAAGAAAAAGAGTGGTAGTAATAAGTAATCAAAGGTGAAAAGGGAATTCAACGCTTTTGTTGAATCATTAATGTTATAGATCGAGTATCAAAAGGAGAAAGCCGTTAAATTCGTTTTGTTGAAGAAGACGCTGTTTTTGAAATTTGAATTATCCGAACCGGGCAAAATTCTCTCTTGAGGGCAGCCCGCATGAACAAGAAACAAAATTTATGGCCAGTTTGATTTTGATATTTTAAGAAATGACTTCGTGAAAAGTGATTTTTGATGTCATACGGATAGATCTATCCTTTGTACCTAATTTGATACCTCAATTTAGAGTTTTAGCCTAAGTTTGGTGCATATTTTGAGTCCAAAAATATATTTTTTTTTGTTTGATGTGATGGGGAATATGTGATTGAAAAAGAAGGAAAAATTATTGATGTGATGGAAAATATTATTTTATTAAAAAATTTGTAGTTGAAAATGAATAGAAGAATGATAATGAAAAAAATAATGTGGTTCAAATAGGAGTTTAATGAAAATTTGACTTGTGACATTTGTTGATCACAGAAAAAATGTGCCAACAATATCGGGCACACTCGCTTCTCGGCAATTTAATTCTGATACATGTTGACAGATTACTAGTCGAAAATGTTGAGTTTGAACGTGAGATAAGCTTTCGACATGAGACAAATATGTTTGAGATCCAGTAAATAAAAGAACAACAAAATACGATAATGAATGATTAACAAAGAAATAAAATAAACACCGAATTTGCACAATGTTCTTTTCAAAATTTCAACATGAAAGAGAGAGTATGTTTGTGTTATCGATCTTCCATCTTTCCAACCCCTGCTATGATACTAAGAGGGTTTATTTATAGTATTATATATACAATAATAACCATTTGATGAGGGGATACGTGGCATCATCTCCTCGATCGAAACATCACCTCAGAGGCATCATTTTTTACTGTTTTAGATTGTGGCGTATTAAATGGTTTTGAAGAAAGCTGTCAACTCATTCCCTGTGTTGATATGAATAACTCTTTCTACTCATTGCAATTGTCCAATCAATCATTCCAAGAGGATCTTATGCACTTTAAGATCTTCAATCGTATGTCACCATTTGTCATAGTTAAACTTCAGATTCTACTTTATTGAGCCTCGGTTTGAGGTATAGGCTTCGGAGCTTCAGTTAGACAAGTAGTGCTTCAGCATCGGAACTTTATTAAATTGTTTAGTGCTTCCGCTTTCTCTTGAGTTTCGACATTGAGGTGTTCCTATGTTGACATGATTAACCCTTTCTACTCATTGTAGTTGTCCGATCAATCATTGTAAGAGGATCTTATGCACTTTAAGATCTTTGATCGTAGGTCACCATTTGTCATAGTTGAACTTCAGATTCTGCCTTATTGAGCCTCGATTTGAGGTATAGGTTTCGGGCAATGGTGCCTCGGAATTTCTAGGCTTCGGCCGATGCGCCTCTGCAAACGGCTTCAGTCATTTCTTTACTTTTGGGCCATTGGGCTTATACCAATTTGGGCGCAACAGGGTTTATGCCATTTTGGGTGCAACAACCTTTATTATTCGTGCACAGCCTCGTGTAAATTATATGTAACGTTATTAGTTTGATTAGTTTTTATTTGTTGAATGTTGCATTTGGTTAAACTCGTTTGATGTGTCATTTCATATGTAACTTTTGAAATGCTAAGATTTTATAGTGTTTTATTCACGTACTTGACTTTGTGTAATAGTGACCTTAATTATCTGTATAAGACGTCTATTATGCAATCGTGTCGGTGGAGAGAAGGATTTTCATTGAGATTTTTGCGTTTTTCATTGTATTAATTGATACTGTTAAATTGAGTTATTAAATTTTGATTTTTGAATGCAAATGTGAATTCTTGAGTAATAGTGACCTCAATTGAGTCAATTCTGAAGTCGTGAAGGGAAAAATAGGGCTTTCTATTGAGATTTTTGTGTTTTGATAGTTTTAATTGAGTTATTTTAAGAGTCGATTGGTGAGAGAAAATAACACGTGAGATTCATGACACAAAATACTTTCATTTAATTTCCTATTTTTCTTGATTTTTAAAATAAAAATAATTAAACAATAATACAATAGAAAGCACAAGAAACTTGTAGGGTCCGTTTGATTGCAAGTGTAGAAAATGAGTGGAAAGAAAATGTTTTACATAGAATTGATTTGCCTAGAAATTATTTTACTGGGAATTATAATTAATTGTGTTTGATTTGTATAATTTTTCATGGAAAATGTTGAAAGTTTGATGTCCGTTTGGCTTCGTTTTTTATGAAAATTGTCCAGTAAAGTAATAATTTTTTTTATCATTGGGTCTAAAATTTGTTTTAATTGCCAAAAAAATTACCATACCCGAATACCATTCGTTTGACTTTATTTTGCATGGAAATCGTTAATAAAAGTGATAATTTTTTTTATCATTGTATCTAAAATTTTTTCCAATTGACAAAAAAAAAAAAAAATCTGGAAAATCAACTCTCACAAAAAACAAAAGAAATGCAATTCCTCCAAATTCAAGAAAGCAGGTGCGTGAGGGGTAGAGGAGGAAAACATTTTTCAGGCAAAAATTGTCCTATCAAACACCGCAAAACTTGAAAAATGAAAAACATTTTCTATGGAATATATTACCCATCAAACATGTTCTAAGGGTCTGTTTGATCCATATTATTTTCCATGGAAAAAGTATTCCAACTTTCACTTTTTGAGTGTTGGATATCATTTATTTTCTAGGCAATTTGATTTTCCTCTTTTCACTCTCACGTGCCATTTTCCTCCTTTTAAGGGGAAAACAATTTCCACCATTCCAGTTTTTTTTTTAATAATTGGAAAAAATTCTAAATACAATAGTAAAAAAAAAATCAATTTTATTGACAATTTTCATGCAAAATAAAGTCAAACGAATGGTATTCGATACGGTAATTTTTTTTTGACAATTGGAACAAATTTTAGATCCAATGTTAGAAAAATTATCACTTTAATTGACAATTTTCATAAAAAAAATCAAACGGATACCAAACTTTCAACATATTTCAGGTGGAAAATTATATCAATAAAAAACAATTAATTACAATTCCCAAAAAAATAATTTTTAAAAAACCTGTAAAATATTTACCAACCGAAATATCAAGAATTTATTTTCCTCAAAAAGGTGAAAAATTTGAAAAATTGGAAAACATTTTCTAGAGAAAAATTTGCCTATCAAACACTACAAAAGTTGGAAAATGAAAATCCATGGAAAATATGGTGTATCAAACGGAACAGTAGATTCATTTTTTTGGGGAAAAAATCTGACTGTAAATATATTTCTTCTTTTCTTGAACTGAATACAATTGATCCTATAGAGGCACAATGGAAGTTGAACTATTACATGTGGGGTGTATTGATCACCATTGAATTTTGTGAAATAGATGAACGTTTTAACCTGTTGCTCTTTACAAAAAGGAGCTCAAGTCTAACATATACGAGTATTTACAGTCAAACAGCATACAGTCGAGGGTGAGAATGTCTGCATCTTTAATCGGAAGCATAAAACTAGGATGAGGACGAGGCCACGATGAGTTAACTCTGTGTCAAATTCCTGGCCATTCTTCGGGAAAATCCAACTGGGTTCAAATTTATGATATGATATCTTCTTCTACAGCTCTATACCCGCTCCTTCAAGTGCAGCTGTCATTGAGGCCGATGCCTCTTCAAGTGTTCGTCTCTTTTGAACGGAGTTGAAGGCCTCGATACTATCTCCCTCCTCCCAGTCATCGAATTCCTCCACCCCAATGCCACACTCGAGTCCAGCATTCACCTGTCAAATGGAAAAGAGCAAAATAAAAATAATAATAATAAAAATATACAAACACATTTCCACTTCACCTCCTCTAGAGTTGCTTACATATTATTCTCAACAAAGAAATATTAAGACAACGCGGATAATATTTCAAAGAACAACTAAACCAATTACAGCGATTTTTCCTATTGAATTACCACAAAAAAAGACGTCATTTCAAATAGTAAAGAAAGCTCGTTGAGGAAGAAAGAAGCGACAAATAGACTTCTAAATGTACCTCTTTCACAAGCTCCTTGACCCGTCTCAAAGAACTAAGGACACCAACATGAACTTCTTTGCCTTTTCTCAAAACACGAATTCCAGAGTCTTTCACTATCTTTCCATCCGTTACCATGCATCCAGCAACACGGCCGCTGCCGCTGCTGAATACGGCCCTTACTTCTGCTGAACCAATTGGCACTTGTTCCTACAAAAATACAAAATCAGAAGTGTTGCTATTTTACCAGTAACAATGATATCATAAAGTACATCGGCCCCCATAAGCCAAGATTTAGTCTGCAACCCAAGAGATCTGGAAACTGAATTCTAAAAGCATCTTACTAAAAGACAATGAGAGACGGGTGACCAAGTCTCCCCTAGGAGGAGGATAAGATCTCTCTTTCTTTTCCAATTTTTTTTCTTTTCCTTTTCTTACACAAATTCAAGGAAATTTCAAAACGTGTAAAACGTTATAATTACATCATGCTTGTGTATTAACTGGACAACTGAGAACTTTTTGAAACCATCTCAGCATCTTATTCAAGCTTGGAAACTTCTCATTTGTGGGGAATCAAACTCTCACACAACTTGCATTCCGGTTGTGGTTGTCTAAGGATTCCCTGTTGCTGGCATAGGAGGGATAGCAGGGACTACAGAAAGCATAGTTGCACAGAAATTGCCTGCCGGGGTCCAATTAATTACACAAGTTTTTATCAACTTTCAGCCCTCTCTACGCCTTCGACAATGAGATTTCAAAAGACGATCTGATGGAGAATTAGAAGGGATATTATGTTTATTTCGTTTGCAACTTTCATGCATACTTTAGGAAACATTATTAGTGTTTGATTTATTACCTTTTATAGCATCTTCTTACTTAGAATAGGGTCTTTTGAAACCCTATATAAAGGGGTCCTATGCGATGTAATTCAAGAACCTTGAAATGAAATAAATTGATTTCGCCCCCAATTTCTATCTTCCCCTCTCCCTCTCCCTCTACTTCTCCCTTTTCCCCCTCCTTTCTCCTCTTCTCTCCCCTTTCCCCATCTCCTATAATTCTCCCATAGCATCCGGTATCACGATCCTTTCTCCACTGCTTCCTGACGAATGATTGGTTGCTGATTGGTTGGCTAAGTTCCTTGCGTGCCTCGAATCAGACCAACCACCTAAAGTTTCCTTCGATACTAAAACAGGCCAAACACATGTTCATCCAATCGTGAAGTATCTTTCCTACTAAAGATACTCGTGTAATTAGAAAAGGCAAAACCCAAAATAGGATATAAGAATATGGTTACCTCAACAGACTCCAGAAGTCCCTCCATTGCGTTTCGCACATCATCAATTAGTTCATATATAACTCTGTATAGCCGGATCTCAACGCCTTTGTTATCTGCATAGCTCTTGATGGAACCAGGTGCTTTGACATTAAAACCAAAAATTATAGCTTTACTTGCGACAGCAAGATCAACGTCACTAGTGCTCACATCCCCAGTTGCTTGTAACAGGAACTTCAGAGTCACATTAGTTTGTGGGAGCACCTGAAGGGCCTGTCTGACAGCCTCGACGGATCCCTGGTCAAAATTTTAAGATTTTAACTTGACTGGATAGACTAACGTCGCACAATACACTGAGATACTTTGAAAACATTAACAACGCCTTCAATTATTTTATTTTTCTTTAGTAACGTCTGGTAACAACATGAACTACACCTGAAAGGTGGGCCTCCCCCAGTAGGAAAACTTCAGCACTAGTCAATAGTAGAATCTCAATACATTACAGTTATATTTTAAACACTACTAGTTTAGCAGGATGAGCCGATCATTTCATCCATGATCCATCTATTAGTTAGATTTTTTTTCCTCTAGCAAGATAGAATATAATTGAGTTCATGGTAAACCTTGAGAAAAGGTCTTACCTAAAATGACAGCGAATAAGGTAATTACAAAATACTTGAGTATTTATGGTGCAAAACTTTTCATATGACCTTCATAGAGCAGAGTGGAAGAAGAGGATCCACGTAGCCAACCAATATAAATATGGGTTAAGGTTTAGTTGAGTTGAGTTGAGTTGATTTCAGACTGCAAGGTTTCATTGCAATTCCACAAACATTTGAGCAAGTGACAATTTAGAAAAGCAAAAGATATACAACTGCTCTTTGCAGTAACAAGTATGATCTATGATAAGATACAAGGATATTCAAGATGCATATTTCCCGGTATAGTTGTATAAAAAATTATTATCACACAGTATTATCAATTGACAGAGTTTCAAAATTTTAGTTTGTATATCCAGCTCTCAATCAACTCTAAGCCATCACTACATCCTCATAGTACAGCTAATTTTGCAGCATATATAACAAAAAAATTGGGTTACAGAGCATAATTGATATGTATACCTGAAGATCAACCTTCAGAATAATATTGAGTTGGTGCAAGTCCAATCCAGTAAGCTTTCCTGCTGAAACAGCAGAAGCCAAAGAGGAAAGTGTCACCTTTCCATCCCCAGCTTTTGCTGTTATACGCTCATTTCTCAGATACTCTGCCCGTGACTCTGCTTTTTCACGAGCAACATCAAGGGAGCCAACAACATCAAATTCATCACCAGCTAAGGGAACATTGTTCAATCCAATGACCTGAGTGTGCAGCATAAATATTTCAATACAAATTATGACACAGAATGAATTTTTAGAAGGTTATGGTTTGTTTTGGTTGCAAAAAGGTGATATAAATTTGGGCAGTAAGAAGCGTGACCCTTTTGAAGACTTCTACCCATGTTTACTGGGAAAGTGGAAGAAAATAAAGGGCATAAATATTCTTTTTTTCCGGATTCACATAAAGAGGACAAAGCAAAGCAAAATGAAATGGAAATAATTACTTTCCATTTTCCCCATGAACATCTTACTTGAAAAAAATATAAGAACACTTGTCCAAATATGGAAGGCTATTTCCTTCCAGAATTCCTTTTGGGCCACGGGTTTATTTCTCTCTTACTTTCTCCCAACTTTCTTCATGACCAAATAAAGAAAAAAATCAGAAAAGTAATTTCTTCTCTTCTTTACTCCTCTTTCCTTCTTTTTCCTCTGAACCGAACACGGGTAGTTATTTTCAACTTATATCTGATGAGAAGGTTAGATATGTGATAGTGGGTTACTTGAGAGTCAAAGAAACTGAATATCGAGTTAATAAAATAAGCAAGAGACTAAGAAATTTTAGTAAGAGAAGGCCATCATCTTCAAGTTAAGATAGGGAACATAATTAGAAAAAGACCAAAATTTAAGATACCACATACTTGAACATAAAGATTCTTAAAGATAAAGCAGAGTAGCATTTAGTTGTCGCTTAAGTTGTACTTCAGTGGTGAATCTTAAAAATCCAGACAATGAAACAAGAAAAAAATCCAACTGGAATAGTCACAGTGAACCAACCAGCTGGAAAACCCGGTACTTGATAGAATGCTGAAGAAGTTAATGGCCTCAAACAAGGCATCTTTCCAATTGCAACAGTCATTTTGGAGATCAGGAAGAAAATCAAATTTGAAATTGAAATAATAAAACCGTACATATTGAGAAGAGCGTAGCATATCTTGAGTGAAATTAGATACAAGATTATGACGCCGTGTAAATATGCAAAAATAAACAAGAATTAGAATATAAAAAACGTAACTAGCAACATACCTGTACAGGCATAGAGGGTCCTGCTTCATCAACACGCTTCCCTTTATCATCAAACAGAGCCCTCACCTGATCGTTGGTAAAACAAGGAAGTCCTTGAATATAGGATAACAAATTTAATCAATGCAAGTACCTAATCTTGCACCCAGTATCAACCACATTTTAGTAAACGTAACAGTGAACTTTTATATCATAGAAAGGTTCAACACATTCAAGTCTTCTCCACCAACCTTTCCAAATGCTTCACCGCAAACTACCACATCTCCTCTTTTCAATGTGCCATTCTGCACAATAAATGTAGCCACAGGTCCCATAGATTTATCAAGACCAGCTTCAATCACTGTTCCCTTAGCATTCCTATGTGGATTAGCCTTCAGGTCTTGTAACTTGGAAGGAAAATCACAAAACCCAAATTTAGAATTATACACAAGAAGAAGACATACAGGTAAGTTTAGCAAAAAATATAAGAAATCTAACATCTGCTAGAATCTTCGAACTTTTTGATTCTTAATATTTAGGGGATGTACCCAGGAGAGTAAGATCGTGAAAATGTGCTTCTCAAGTACAAGGAAAATCCAACACGTGCATATTAATGCTAACAATAGAACATTAAATGCCCAAAGCAGTAAAATGGATGGAAGTCTCTAAATAACCGGCACTGCTGAGAGATTAGGAATCAAAATCAATTTTTCATTGAAAGAAGAGTGTAAAGCTACCTCAGCCACAAGCATAATGGTTTCCAGCAAATCATCTACATTCTCCCCTTTAAGAGCACTTATCTGTTATAGAATATTAAGCAATAATTTTAAATCAACAGGACACAATATTAGAATGCAAATAAAACTTCAAGGTTGCTGTTTTGTCACCTTAACCATGGGGATGTCACCACCCCATTCTTCTGGCATCAAACCAATTGAGGAAAGATCTTGCATGACTCGATCAGGATTAGCTCCATCCTTATCGATCTAAAATCATTGAATAAAACACAGAAACACTACAATTCCGAAAGCCAATAGGAAACACGTTAAACGAGCAATAACCAACAGCATACCAAAGATACCTTATTAATGGCAACAATAATGGGCACTCCAGCTGATTTGGCATGAGCAATGGCCTCATTTGTTTGTGGTCGGATGCCATCATCAGCTGCTACAACAATGACAGCAATGTCCGTTACTCTTGCACCGCGTGCTCTCATTGCTCCAAAAGCCTGTGGAAAATGGGTAGAAGGATTAGTATATAATGCTAAAAGGAGCTACCAAGTTATTCCTGGAGTTGATCTCATGACACTGTTAAAATGCACGTGTAATGGAGAGAACAAATGAGTTGAAATACGGGAATAAACCTTAAGATAGAAACACAAGCAAAATAATAAGATAACCTCATGTCCAGGAGTGTCAAGGAAAACACATGTTTGTGGCTTGCCATCAATTGGTACTTGAACCTTATACGCCCCAATTCCTTGTGTAATCCCACCAGCTTCAGATGCTGCCACCTAAACATATTAACAATTATAACGCATGTTGCCAGTATGTTGTATGTCATCACATATTAAATATGGAAAAATAAAAACGAGCAGTGATGTCATGGTACCAGCATACCTTGCTCTTTCGTATGTAATCCAAAAGTGTTGTCTGCATATGGAGAAAAACCCATTAACTGGAGCTTGCAATGATAAAGCATCTATTAAAACTTTGAAGAAATTGAGTAACCTGACCTTTCCATGATCAACGTGACCCATTATAGTTAGAACAGGAGGCCTATATTCTAATTTATCCATATCGTCTTCATCAAACATTTCTTTCTTTTTTGCCATTTCTTCCACTCTGACAGGGGCAGCATCAATGATTTCCACCTCATACTCTCTGCATATCATTTTCACCATGTCTTTGCTAAGCTTTTGCACGCCATCAGGCTTAATTCCCTTGGAGTATAAATGCCCAAGAATTTCACCTTCACTGATGGCCAAGTTGTAGGCCAACTCCTCAGTTAACATGCCATCTTCATCAACCTCCATAATTTCTACTTTCACAGGTGCAGCATCTTTAGCTGCCTGAAGTCTAGCAGCCTTTCGGCTTGCCTTGGACCATTTTCTCCCCTTCCTTGCAGTAGCTGCCCCCGGAATAGAAACATTAAGTTCAGATGCATCTTCGTCAGGGATTTCATCATCAACTTTTCGTCTACGCAGTCCTCCGGATGGACCGCCCTTTTTTCTAAACTCATCCTTGAACTTTCCAGGTGGAGGGCTCTTCCCAGGTTTCGGAGGGGCTAAAACGGCTTGAGCAATCAGAGGATCAACCACAGGTTTCTTAGAGGCAAACTTGTCAATCAAAATTGGCTTGCGCTCTTTTGTTGCTGCAGTTGAATTGGATTCATCGGCAACAGAGGACTTTGCAGCTGCATTTACATCCTTCAAGATGACAGGTTTTTTGATAGAAACCGGCGGAGCTACAGAGGGTTTTGCTTGTAAATGTGGTTGAATTTTCTGTGGTGGCTGAGGAGGTCTTGTTGGTGTAAGAGCTTGAGATGCATCCTTCCCTCTACCATCTATTCTCAGATCCTGTTTCAGGGGTTCCTTAACAACTTTCGGTGCAGTGGCCACAGGATTCCCCTTTCGCCAGACACTTTTTGAAGTCTTGGACTTGCTATTTGAATCGGCTACTGAATTAACTGGTTTACCATTCTTTAGGCCTGCATTATGATTCGCTGACGGTTTATTTACAGAAACGTTCGGCTTACTTTTCTCTAGCTTCTCTGCCATCTCCAACACCTCTCCCAGTGACTCAATTACCTTACTCCTCTCCTCACTGTCGCTTGTCTTTTCATTATCTGAATCCTCTTTAAGTTGCATTCCATCCCAAGGCATATTAAGAACGGGTTCAACCTTCGATACCGGTTTCAAAACCGGCTTGGGTGCAGCCTTGAGAAATGTATCCGTGTCATTATCTTTACTACCTCTACATGTAGAATCAAGAGATGTCGAAGTCCCTTGTTCCGTGACGTAATTAGTTGTTACAGAATATTTACACATACCCACATACCTCCATCTCTTGCCACCCAAAAACTTCCTAAAATTACTCCCATTTCGACGAAAAGCGACCCGATTAACTAAACAAACAGACCCTTCAAAATGACACGAAGAAATCATACTCACGCTTCCCAAATTTACAGGGGAAGCTAAATAGGCCATACTTTGCACTTATATATCATTCACCGTCAACACGAATTCCCCAAAAAAGAACAGATTTTCACTATCAAATCAGAAAAATCTATCTTATAAAACCCTCAACACTTTGAGTTCTCAGTAAGGTATTTCCAAGAATTCATAAAATACGTAATATTCTTCGACAACTGAGAAAACCCAGTTCGGAGAACATCATCAAGAAGATACATACATATTACAAGATGAAAGAATTGTATGTACCTGTAGAAATTAGAGAGTGAAGTGTATTTTTTTTGTAAGTATATTGAAATTTCCCTGTAGTAAAGAGGTGAAGAAAACCTTGTGGCTGTAGAGGGTGGATGCAGAATTTGGGACGGCCCTTTTTTGGGTTGGGTTATCCTTGTGTGGTGTGGCTCTCTCTGCGCCTGTCAACTGTCGACATTGCATGACAAGGCAATGGCTAAGGTTTTTTTACCCAAAATTTTCTTTGAATTTTCGTTATCCTCTAATTCTATTTCACATGTTTACTACACGTTACATTCTTGATATATTGTGGCCAAGACATTTTTTACTATCAAATAATGAAACAATACGAGTAAAAATTATCTAAATGTACGTTGTCACGACTTAGCCCTTGTTTGGTTTTGTATTATGAATTATCGTCTCATAATAGAGGCTTAATGAACTTTGATATTTATTTTCAAATGTTTTCGAATATTTGAAATTACAAGTCACGAAAATAAAGTCTATTTTAAGCCTATTACGTTGGTATAAATTTGTAAATTAGTGCCTGCAAAATTCTTTTCGCATCATATAACAATAGAGTATATTGAATCACAGAATATGTGAAGAGAAAATCCTTCGTCCCCAAACGGATAAGGAGAGCAATATAGGCGAAAAGAAGGTACAACTAAAAGAATGAGAAAGACTAGTCTAAGGAGTACACATCTTAAATACAAATTTTGTTATCCCATAATAAACTTGCGTCGCATCACTATAATTTTGAAGTGTCAAAATTTTAAAAATTGAATTTAAATTTGTAGCTAAGTTTATTAAAATGTTGACATTTCAATTTTTTAGTAAGTGTTAATATTATATTGAAAGAACAACAAAAATAGAATAACAAATCTAACCTCTAGACTCTATACTTAGAACTCAAGAGTGAGAGCCCAAGAATAACAAATCAAGAGAGGGGTGAATTGGTTTTCAAAACTTT
>OU503037.1:42179210-42191546 GCA_912172775.2 Fraxinus pennsylvanica | reverse complement strand
ATTCTAATCTTATTTTCAGTATAGTTAATCTAGTCCAAATTTCAAGGGACAATTTTTATTGGAGAATTGTCAAGAGTTTCCTTATAGAATGACATGATCCACTGCTCTAGAGCTTTGAAAAAAAGAAAATTATGGATAAACAATAATTAAAGACTTTTAATGTTGCTTTGATCACATGATCCTCTTGCATATAGTGTGCTTAAAAAAGTGGTACAAAGATTGAATCGTTTCTTCCCATTACCGATGAATCTTCAACCATTTAATTTTGATTTTGAGACCTGTAGAGTTACTAAACTACTTGTTGATGTTTAAGAGAATAGTTACCCTTTTGTTCTTATATTATTGTTATTTTTGGAAGCAGAGTTAACCTTTGCCTTTTTTTTTTCTTAGTTCAATCTTTGTCCTAGCACCTTATTAACACTTTCTTTAGAAGACACTATGTTTTCTTAGGGTAAATATTTTCTCTTCATATTCCTCCCATCATGTATCTTTTCTTTTAGTTTGTTACTTTCTGTATGCCTTCTTTGTTCTGAATTTAGAAAACTTTATTCTTGCACTGCGCTTTAAATGAGACAACTTTTTCTATTCTTGAAATGTTTTATGTTAGAACAACCAACAACCTAATCATTGTGCTGGAAGAGCCTGGTGCTCTCTTTACTTGTGAAAACTTGATGCGAACACTAATTGCTATTTTAAAGATGCATATATATGTATGGGACTGCATGAAGGACAGCGTGTTCAGTTTTGAAATCTTAAATGCAATTCACACTTCAAACTGTTCCCTCTAGTTGGCCACATTTGAAACTATTTAAATAACCTCAAATTGATATTAAAAACTTGTCAGACTAATAGATCATAATGCTGTGATTAGCAGTTTCCATATCACATGTCATGGTTGCATGATTGATTATCAGTCAAATGATTAGCTTGCTACCTCTTATCTGGCTTACTGGCTGTTTCTTTTTTAAATTTGTCATCGTTCAACGTTCAGTGATTTCTTGAATGTGTAACCATCGTTCAGGGCCACCAAATGGTGGATGCAACTATGAGGAAGTTGTTGAATTCGATCCAATCAAGCATCATAATCACTTCTGTCCATGGGTGAATGGAAATGTTGCCGCAGCTGGCTGCAGCAGCAGCAGCGGCTCTGGTTCCAGTGCTGGTGCTCAGGCACTATGCGGTTGGCAGCTGACACTAGATGCTTTGGATGCTTTCCAATCTCTAGCACAAGTTCCAATTGAAACCAGGGAATCTGAATCAGCTGCATCCATGCACAAGGTTGGTGAATACCTATGATAATATGAAGTTATCTTTTAACAGTATCCTGTTTTGTCCTTGATTGTTATCGGAATGGCTCGTGTTCTTTTTTCTCATTTTTCTTCTATTTCAACTTTTTCTTCAAAGTCTGCCTTTTTTTCATTTAATAATAGAATCCGTATGAGGGATGGTTGATAATAATAAAACATTTAAGTTATAAAATGTCATTGTCACACAATTGTGGAACAAGATGACAAACATGAAAGAAGAAAAAATCCGGTTGCATGTTCTGACTAGTGTTTCACGTTACAATGAAAATAAGATACTCTCTAAAACTGCAACTATCTGTGCCCTCTGCTTTTTGTTCATGCAAAGGATGTTGTATCTCAGCCTTTGGACCATTTCTGTCCTGTTCTAATGTCTTCAGGCTTCCTCAATTACTAATCCTTTAAATCTTTGAGAACATTACATAACATGACTTGTTTGCAGGATGACCATCTGACTCCTGGTCGAAAACTCTTGGCACGCGACTCATTCAGCTAAAATGTGAGTTAGAACTGAATGTGAAATTCAAGTTCAGAGACATGGACAGCTGGTATTTTTCATAATCTCTTAAGAACTCATGCAATGATAATCAATACCTCCAGCCTTGTTTTATCATTTCCTTCAGGGGTTGACGATCCTGCATGAACTAGCTTATTCTCCTGTCAGTAGTAGATAAGATTTTGGAACACTTGCACCCAGTTTGCTGAATGTTTATATGTTCTTTTGACTCCTTTCAACCCCCCTCTCCCCCAATATTTTGGTTGGCCAAAAGTGGTTTGTTAGTAATATAATGTGAATGTGCCCTGGGCATCGTTTTCTGCATTTGGGATGTTGGTGGAAGCATTTGCATCTGCTTGGTCACTGCGGGAACTAGTTTAGCTCAGATCCTAACAAAAAGTTGTATATATATCGAGTTTGAACGAATAGAAGACCTACTTTCCTAATTACGTAGTTTGGTTACTTTTTTTATTTTTTATTTTTTTTTTCCTTCAATTTTTATTAAGCTGGTTTTGTGCGAGAGGAAGGAGAAATAAAATGTCAGAATTGTTTGAAAGATTGAGATTAATTCTCTTATCTGTTATTGTCGAAATACTTATTGAAATATAGAACTAGCTATAGCTTGAATGAAATTGAGCCAGTTTTAGCCCAAAGTTTGAACAAGTTTTCTTCGGTTGGTATCTTGATAAAAAGTTCAGAACTAGATTTTATCAGATAATTTATGATCAAGAAGGTTAAGGTTTGCCTAATTTCCTTTCATGGTAGGCAAGAACATTGATCACAGCGAATCTAATTTTCCATGATTGTTCATAGGATGAACATCTTGGTTAAGGTTTTAGAACATGTACATGTATTTCAATTACAGCACATCATAAAATGCTGCTCCGAATAATGGTCCTGCTCCTGCCTAATATCATCAATTATGTTTGATCTTCTGTTTCATGTTTTGCCTAAAAGAGTTGTGTATTGTTTTGTAATTAAATTGCGAATATTCTGAAGCTCTTTTGCTTGCAGTTGAGGATGCTGCCTGCAGCAGTCATCACAGATGAAGGTCAAATCTAAGTAAACCGATCGATAAGTTGTTCGTTACTCTTGTGGGCCCTCTTTATTTAAAGTCAAAATTCCATTAATTGTAATGTTTATCAAGGTACAAGTGACCATTAGTTTCCTTATTCATAATATTAGCCAAATATTTCCTATAAAGGTACTTCTGTAATGGTATTGCAAAAACCTTAAATCCTTGCGTTGTTTTCGAGATACCTTTGTATTGTGTTACTGCACACTACTATTTCTCAGATTTTCAGTAGCAAAATTTTTGACTGTTTCTTGTTTTTGGTCACATATATGGATTGATGATTCTATCTTATCATATTTCCGAGTAATGAAAGCCAGTATTCCTTGTCACTATTTAATTGACATGTCACGTCTAGGTAGTGGGTTCCAGTTATTTAATATACGTATCAGTTAAATGTGTGTACTGAAAATTTTCTCACGTTACAATGAGGCCATAAATATGAATGCTTGAACGAATGTTAAGATTTTAGATGAGATGATTAACAAGAATACTGTCTAACGACCCACATGCTAGAAGATAAGACCGGTAGATATGAGATGACACTATTGAACAAATTGGTGGCAAGTTTTGTTATATACTTGTTTAATTGTTTTCTTAAATCTCTTGCGATGAATGTTAATTTTTTAATGGAAAATTTCAGGAGTCGAAGCATGGCTGGGGAAAAAAAAATCTCTGTGGCATCTCATTTAATTATTATTTATTTTTCAATATCATTTTTGATACTAAAATTACAATTTAATTCTAAAAATTACAAAAATAAAATAAAATAAAAAGAATCGAGATAGGTTCAAGAAATTCAGGACAGAGATCATGTTCTTTATTCTTGTCCTATTTACTTCGAGATGGGCAATACAAACGAGACGAGTTAGAACTTTTGTCATCCCTACCTTACTCTTTTGTCATTGGTTATTTCACTATGTTAAGAGTTTCAAGTTTCAACTAAGCCACCCTTCTATGCTCAAAAAAAAATAATAATAAATAAATAAAAATAATTGATAAAGAACTTTTTTTTTCAAGAACACCAAGCAACTTATATCATTAATACAAGATTATTTTTTTTTGAAAATTTTATGGTTAAAATGTACGAAAACGTGAGGATTCCATAGAAGTTTGTTGTTGGAAGAAAAATCTCTCCCAAACAATGTCTAAAAATGGAATACAGTCTATTCATTCTTATTATCTTTATTCACCGAAGTAACTGATGCGAATTTATGGATCATCTCATTTTCTTCTAGACATAAAGAAGCAAGTTCTAGATTACACCTCCACAGGATCATTAATTTTTTAAAGAAATTGATGTTTGTAAATAATCAAAAGTCAAGTTATAAAATATTTTGTTGAAAATTTCAAAGATATTACTATATTACAAAAATTGCGGGGAAATTTCACCAAAGGTCACCCAACTTATAGGTATATTTCAATGTTAGCCATTTAATTTTACTTTAATCTCCAAACTTTTAATTTGTTTCAATATTCGACCATTCTATCTATAACCATTACCACATGGGGCAAACAAACGATTCAACTTTATTTTTCCCAATGCAATTTAGCATAGGTTCTTTAAAAGAGTTAAGTCTTCCATGGTAGAAAATGACATGTCCTAAAAACAATTTTGGACCAAGCAATAAATTTTTCCTATCAAGATTAAATATAAATATAAATAGGGTTGATTATTGATAAAAAAAAAAAAAAAGATTTAGTGACCAATGTGAAACCTACTTGTACGTTGGATGACCTTTAATGAAATATTCTCATAAATCTTACTAATATGGACACCTGGCAAACGGTGATTGGTAAAAACTCGGTCAAGTGAACAAAATAAAATCAAAAACCCTATTTATTTTTATAAACCCTAATCTCTTCATTACGAGACCTTAAGACCTAAATTTCTGCGTGTTTGATATCTAAGAATGGATCCTCAGCCTGAACCCGTCAGCTACATCTGTGGAGGTACTGTAAACCCTAAATATACTTACACATACACGTGTAAAGATGTTTCTGAATGTATTCTTGATATTTTGTATGGGGTTAATGTTTAGCTGATTATAGAATGATTAAATTGGGTTTGCAGATTGTGGACAAGAGAACACGCTGAAGCCAGGGGACGTCATTCAGTGCCGCGAGTGCGGTTATCGCATTCTCTACAAGAAACGTACACGCAGAAGTAATTTTCTTTATCGACTGCAGCAATTTCTTTATTGTGGAATATATTTTTGTTCGCTCTTTTTTTGTTCGTGATTTTGTAGTTTATTACGATTGATTAACAACTAGGTTAGTGGATTGCGTATTTGTCATGGTTCCCAGGACGCATGGGCACCTAAATCCCACGTCAGAAGTTTAAGCTTGACTTGGGTAGCTAACTTTTGGGGTCTGGTTCTCTGACATACTCAGTGCAGGTATGATGTTTTCTGGTCTCGGTTACCGCTCAGGGTGTATGAGCACCTGCTCGACGTGGACGCCGAGTCGGAAGCGGGGTGGTTTGTCATGGTTCCCATTGGGGTGTGTGGGCACCTAAATCCCACATCGGAAGTTTAAGCTTCCTTTGTGTGGTTTATATTGGTTGGGCTCTCCAACCTTAATAGCTGGCTTAGTTAGCTTTTGGGGTCGGGGTCTCCCAATTGAGATACGTGACAATATATTGGGGTTTTGTTTCTTTTTTTATATATGGTATCAGAAGGTTTCTTGAAAGCAAAGTCAGCCAAGCCCTTGTTTGATTGTTTATTGTTGTTGCAGTAATTTTTGTTTAATTAGTTTTTATTGAACTTAAATTTGTTGCCTATATTTTTTTATTTTTTTTTGTACTTTACATTTTGTCTCTTATGGCCCAAATATTTTGAGAATGTGACTTAGTTTATTGTACTAGTTCTTGGTTTTTGGAGGAAGATCTTTTCTTTTTATTTTCTGGGATGGCTGTCAATGACTTAACTTTTTGCTTAAATTAATTCTCGTGTTTGAAAAGAATGGTTTACCCATGAGTTCTGGTGTTTTTTTAGTGAAACAGGGTTCTGGTGTTTATTCTAAGAAACTGTGTAAATTTAATCTTATATAGAGGAAAGTGAAGTGGAGTTTCATGATCATTATTACTGAACCTTTTTCATATTTGTTCTATGAAATATGTCTGATTAAGAGATTGAGCACACTTTATCATATTTAGGTTGTAAAGGGAATGATGTAATGACCAAAAACTTACCCTTTGAGTCGTTAAATATATATTGTAAAAATAGAACTTTCATAAAAGATAATTATCCCCAAAGTTACAATAATTAAAAATAAACCACTTTCTTAATCATAAAATTTATATTAAAAAAAAAATCATAAATTATCTTATCTTTATTATACCACCAGTGACCAGTTCCAAATTCCAATTTATTGAACCTCAATTATCTAAAAGGGGAGAAATCATAAAAATGAGATAAAATCCCAATAAGTGAGTCACATAAATCAAAATTTAGGAATTCTTAATGTGCACGGGGAGACATGGGGACTAGAGACCGAACTTAGGTGACCATAATGCCCTTACATAATCATAACATACATAGGGGGAGACGAGAATTAAGATCGGAACCATGGCTATAATTCTCGTGCGTAGCACTACTAAACTCCGGTTATTTGAACTTAAACATATAGGACTCATATCATATTCATAAATCGAATTGCGTATTTTAAAGTATGAAAAAGATCTAACATACATCGTATGACTACGCTTACCTCTTAAATTTGGAGAGTATTTCATAAACACGTTTGAAAGAACTTGACCTCAAACAATTGTTTATAAACTGTGTGTGTAGTGTGAGACAATCATAGTAATTTAAATCAATCAACCATAATTATATATAATTATACATATATAGAAGCACGTAATTGCAGTAATCATACAATTAAATCAATCATAATTATATATAATTATATCTATATATTCAAGCATATATGATAGTTTACTTATCTTTCACATATAAGGAAATTTACTTAATTTTCACACAATCATGATCACATATAATTATGTACATATATAGATGCGCGTAATTATTGTAATTCTATCATTTAAATCAACGAGTCGTAATTATATACATATATAGACACACGTAATTATAGTAATTACAGAATTTAAATCAATTAATCATAATTGTATGTAATTATATACATATATAGATATATGTAATTGTAGTAATTATATAATTTAAGTTATTCGATTACTATAATTACGTGTGTGTGTGTGTGTGTGTATTATGTATAATTATGTCGAGGTGCGCGCAAACTGGTCCGGACATCCACGGTTATAAAAAAAAAATAAAAATCGTAATTCATATTTAAAATTTAGGAATTCTTAATGTGCACGGGGAGACACGGGGACTAAAGACCGAACTTAGGTGACCATAATCCCCTTACATAATCATAACATACATAGGGAGATACGAGAATTAAGATCGGAACCATGGCTATAATTCCCGTGCGTAGCGCTACTAAACCCCGGTCCTTTGAACTTAAACATATAGGACTCATATCATATTTATAAATCGAATTGCGTATTTTAAAGTATGAAAAAGATCTAACATACATCATATGACTACACTTACCTCTTAAATTTGAATAGTATTTCATAAAAACGTTTGAAAGAACTTGACCTCAAACAATTGTTTATAAACTCTGTGTGTAGTGTGAGACAATCATAGTAATTTAAATCAATCAACCATAATTATATATAATTATACATATATAGAACTCAATCAACCATAATTATATATAATTATACATATATAGAAGCACATAATTGCAGTAATCATACAATTAAATCAATCGATCATAGTTATATATAATTATATCTATAATATTCAAGCATATATGATAGTTTACTTATCTTTCACATATAAGGAAATTTACTTAATTTTCACACAATCGTAATCACATATAATTATGTACATATATATATGCGTTTAATTATTGTAACTCTATCATTAAAATCAACGAGTCATAATTATATACATATATAGACACACGTAATTATAGTAATTACAGAATTTAAATCAATTAATCATAATTGTATGTAATTATATACATATATAGATAGATATACGTAATTGTAGTAATTATATAATTTAAATCAATCAATCATAATTATATATAATTATACATAAATAGACGTATGTAATTATAGTAATATTATAATTTAACTCGATCAATCATAATTATATATAATTATACATATAAACGAGCATAATTATAGTAATATTCTATTTTAACTTAATCAATCGTAATTATATATAATTATATATTCACACATACACGGTAGTTGACTTATTTAGGAACGAATCTTCCTAACTTATTTTTCATATATAAGAAAGAAGTTTACTTAATTCCATCCAATATTTATATTCTTGCAGCCCCTCAACTATTGATCGATATGCAATTTTATTCCCTATCTTTCATCATCTTGCACTAAGGTCCTAATTTTCATAATTAATGACTATAAAATATTTTGGGGTATTATAAATGATATTTGTGAAATATATGCTAGGTTGCAATATTTGATGAAATTCGACCTTTAACAAAAATGCTAATGATGTGCAGTTGAAATATGAAGGTGAGAATGCTGAGTTTCATCTTGTTGTAATGATGAAATTTTAAGGGCAATTTGAAGGCTACTGCATCTGGTTATTATGGTATAAATTGAAGTCTTTTTGGCTTTGGCACTTCTTGAGATAATTGAACAGCCAGGAGCAAAGGGAAAAAGATAAATTAGTTTGGCCTTCTAAACTAAATCTTTTGATAAAGATATGGTTTTAGCTCTTTTTATATATTCTTCTTGTTATGGATATTAAGATCACAATAATTTTTCCCAGCCATGCCTAGTTGACACCCTAAAACATAAATAATACAGTCTCTTCCAAATCCAACATCGTTTTATTTGTTGAGCGTTCTCTTTCTTGCAAGTTGTGTGTTCTCTTTCTTGCAAGTTGTGTGCTGTCCTCATTTTAGACAAATTCTGAACCACCACCAACCCACGGGGGCTCTTGAAATAAACGAATGGAGAGCAATCACTATGGAGCAGACTCGAGCTTTGAATGGACCTCATCACAAACAGAAGTGGGGGCATAGATTTTTTAGACGGGAGTCCTTTTAAGTAGGCTGATTTTGGTTAAAATAAATATTCAACTTATTGCAAGTCTTCCAATCACAATCTCTGCCCTTTAATATTCTTGGATTTCATATGGTGGATTGTCTGACCTAGATTATGTACAACCGTGGGCTCTTTTTTAATCAAAACCCGATATGGTAGAGCGGCTATGGCCCCATTCATTGATTTCAGTTTTAGAATTTTTAGCCATTTAATATTGTGGTTGCCTTAAAATCATTTTTTATTGAAGTCTTATCTGTGGGCATCCGTGGTAGAGAGCGATAGCTCCAGCGACAGAACATGGGATCTTCTTGAAAATTGTTGAAATTATAAAGGAAAAATTTATGGCTGGGCAAAAACCAAATTGAACCGGTCAAATCGATCAACCCAATCCAACCCAAATCAATTTGGGTTGGTTTTTTAGTTCAATTGGGTTGGGTTCGGGTTGTGAAATCAAATTTTATGTCGGGTTGGGTTGTGTTCCGAATTACCTATTAAAATTCAATCAAACTCATGAACAAAATTCTCCCATGTCTCACGTATCTTCTGCATCTCATTGTTGCTTGTGCCTCGGCTTCTCGATTCGATTTTTTGACATGATTTCAGACTAAATATTTGGATTAAAGGAGGAGATTTATATTTTTAGTATTTATGTTAAATTCATTTTATTCAATGGAGATAATATGCATGAATTCAACATGTATTTAAATTGATTTAATATGTATTTAATTTGATCATTGTATAATCTTTTAACAGGTTTGGATTAGGTTGGATTTCAACCTTGAATGAGTTGGTTTCGGTTTGAATTATTGTCAAATCGAACATGTTGGTTTAGATTTGGGTTGGACTCAAAATCAACCCAACCCATTCCCAGCCCTAGAAAAAATAGTGCTTTATATGACTCAAATATCATATGTTTCCAGTTTTAACCTGTGTTAAGCTGGTCTTGTGCATTACGCTGCTGTAATTATAATGGATTATTGGTTTCAGAACACGGTTCACATCAATATATTGCACTTCATATGGGTACTTCTAAGCTCTAGGATTAGTCTTGTTCCTTTTCAGGCAATGATGTTGTCCCTTTGAAAATGCAATATTACCTTATCGAGATTGTAGCTTGATTGAAGATTCACTTATTTATATTTGTGCACATAATTTCTCTTTGGTACTTACTGTTACTAATATGCTATGATTTGTTAATACCCTTTGCAGTTGTCCAATATGAAGCACGGTGAAACTGCCAGACTCAAAGGTCCAGTGCATATTGATATTGTCAACATTAAGCATTCCTACTGCTGCTGCTGCTGCTACATGTTTTCCGATGCTTTATAAGTCCACGAGGATTGTTACTGTATAAATTCTCTATTTGTATCGTGCTGGTTGTTGATTGAGTTGCGAATTTTCTGTGTTCTGAAAACATACCTTGATGGATATATTATATTAGTGTTTCACTCTTGTTACAGCATTTATTTCGATCCTGGAAATTTTGATTAGCAAGGTTTCACATTTAAACACAGAAAACGGAAGCAAGGGACTCTTGAATAAAGATGTTACATTTTATTAGATGTGCTGTTTACAAGACTAGTCAGAGTAAGGGATTGGGAGGAGATGACAGTAAAATAGGCCGTGGGGCGTAGACGGTGGAGATTGGCCGGAGATGAGAGTGGAATTAGCTGTGGAAGGTGGTAATCTCAACCCCTCTGTTAGTATAGGCAACTGGTGCATCATATTTGCTAAAAAGTCTATAAGAGGAAATGAGTGTGAGCCCTGCATAGCAAAGAGTAACAATGAATGTTATCGCTATGGATGCAGTGGCCCTCCGGCAAAAACCACCGAACGATCCGCAAGTTTGGCTCCATGTAATGGTGGCGTCCCCTTTATAGGCCAAGTACACCACCTCCGTCGATATAGCACCCGCAGCCAGGATTATGTAGGTCAGAAGCTGCACGTAACAAAAACGAAATTTACATCAAATAAGAACAAAAAACTAGTCTTATGCCTAGTTAGAATCTTTTTATGTGACGGCCTTCGAACGTGTAGAAATAGAACAGAACAAGGGCCTGTTTCTATTTTTGTTTCTTAGAGAAGAGTTTCGTGACGAAGTTTTCTTGGGTCAATTTTGTCATAAATCTCTTCTAATTATATAAAATACTTTCAAGTTTAAAAGTAGATTCTCAGTCTCAAAAGATGCTTTTGACTTTCCAAGAACCATATCACATGTTCTAAGCATGAGCAAACCTGGTCGAGAACGAAGAATGTCCAGGCTCGGGACATGGTCAATTGCTTAGGTATGGCGGCAGCGATGGCGGAGAGAAGGGAATAACCAGCACAAATGCCACTAGCATGCACTAAATATCTGCACAAACACGCCCCTTTTCATCATCACCAATACATCTTGATTTATAAGCTAAAAACACACAAAAACTCACTAAAATATACCTGAAAGCACCAATATCAGAGTAGTACAAGGAACCGAATTCATTAGTCTGTGAATCCTTGAGCATGATGACTAGCGCCACCACACACAAAGCCATCGGCAGGATGCGCAGCAGTGTCTCCGCCGTGCGCATGGTGGAGCTTCCTCTTTCATCTTCAGTTGGTCCCTTTTCAATTTGTGAATTATCTCTCATTCTCTTGCCGTCCATTGCAGGGAGTTTTAGTCTCAATGTTTATCAAGAAAGGTGGTAGGGAGAGAGGGTATTGGACCTATCGGTGCACCTAACTACTTATTAATGAATATAGGTAAGGTTCGGTGTAAATGAATTAAATGTTCATTAAAGGATTACACACTTCTCCATGCAGTTGCATGGACACATTTCTCTCTCTGTGCCTTTATGTCCATTTATGGTAAAACAGCTAAGACGAGAACATGCATATGATCTTTAACCAATCATTTACATCCACATAGATTGGGGATGCATCCCCACTGGGGATGAATAACATTTTTCATGATCTTTGGACGGTACTCACTCCATTATTTTCACTAGATGGGGAGCGTAATACGTTGGATCGAGTTTCATTTATCTCATTTGAAAATTAATTGATATTAGTGAAGGAATGTTAATCATTTTACGATATTTTACTGTTAACATTTGAATGATTCAATCTAAGGGCTCAGTACCTGAACTAGTGCAACTTCGAGACATGATTTAAATAAGGAATTTGTTGAAAGCAAAAAAAGTTATAATTTTGTGCAATTTTTATCTATAGGTTTTACTTTTAATCGCGGTATAATGAGCTCTATGGTGATCTCAAACAACAAAATAATAAAATAAAATTGACAATCTTTTAATTTTTACAATTTGAGTTCTTAGTCTAGGAGTAGGATAGATAAGAATTTATGTAACAT
>OU503037.1:42059147-42082671 GCA_912172775.2 Fraxinus pennsylvanica | reverse complement strand
ATTAATAGGCTGGAGGACCTTGTTGATTTTATGGGGCGGTGGGTTACTTTTTAGGTTGATATAAATGAATGAGAGTTTTGATTATGAAATGGATGATGAATGCTTGCAGGTCTGACAATGCACTTAGAGCCATCGAGAAAGCAGGACGAATTGACCCTGTAAACATTGAAATCTCAGTTATACTTAACAATGTTAAGTTGGTTAGTCGAGCTCGTGCTCGTGGGAATGATCTCTTCAAATTGGAAAGGTATACTGAAGCCTGCTCAGCGTATGCTGAAGGGCTCGGGCATGATCCTCTGAATCCCATTCTCTACTGCAATAGGGCAGCTTGTTGGTTTAAGCTTGGGCAGTGGGAACAGTCAGTGGATGACTGCAATGTAGCTCTCCGTATTCAGCCCAATTACATTAAAGCTCTACTTCGAAGGGCTGCCTCAAACAGCAAGGTGCGATGCTACCTTATAATATTGAATATTTCGAAATTTTCCTCAAAGACCTTTGTAGTGTGTAGAGAATTTTTATTTGAAAATTCGATATTTAAATTCTAATATCGCATAGATTGTTATAGCTTGAACGATGGGCTGAAGCTGTGAGAGATTACGAGGTTTTGAGAAGGGAACTCCCAGATGACAATGAGGTCACCGAATCTTTGTTTCGCGCGCAAGTTGCATTGAAGAAATCTCAGGGAGAGGATGTTTATAACATGAAATTTGGTGGAGAAGTGGAGTCAGTTTCTGATCTTGAGCAGTTCCGAGCTGCAATTTCTTCACCTGGTAAGAGAAATGACGCCCATGACTTTTACACATCCATAGTCGTATTAGAGCAATCTGATGATCATAATTAATAATTCAGGTGTATCGGTGGTCCATTTTAAAGCATCGTCCAATCTACAATGCCAGCAGATTTCCCCATTCCTGGACACTTTGTGCTCTCAATATCCATCCATAAATTTTCTCAAGGTAAGTGGTCGAAGCCATTTTATTTGACCGTAATTTCTGTTTCAGTAAGAGTGCGTTTTCATGCTTACTCAGAACTTCTATTATTGATTCTCACACGTATGTGTATAAATAAATAAACCTGAAGTATATATTTTACTTAATTGAAGGTGGACGTCAATGAGAGCCCAGCAATAATTCACGCTGAGAATGTCAGAATTGTACCAACTTTCAAGATATACAAGAAGGGCAGCCAAATGAAGGAAGTGGTCTGCCCTAGTCCCGAGCTGGTTGAATCCTCTGTGAGACATTATAGCATTTAGATCAATTGTTGCGCTATGCCTTTGTACGCGTGCACGCCTCTCTGTTCCCAATGCCCAGCTTTTACTCAAAACCACCTTTCGTCTCATCATTTAGAGGATTACTAGTTACCTATGACATAATCAAAGCAAATTCTGCTACATAATAATCTCGATAGGAAGCCATATCAGCCTAATGCGAGCTGAGTTAAAAGACATAGCTTAGAGTTTCGTTTTGCTCTTTTTATTTATTCATTCATTTGTCGTATTCCATTTCCAATCCTTGTTTCTTCTTACCGTTTTCAGTAGGCCGGCCTCGTGCCACTATCATATCTTCATCCAAGAACGAGTAGCACTACTAGTATATATAATTATAAGTTGTCTCTATAGCTGAAATTTAGATATAGGGAGATGAATTACTGGGTGGCTTTTGCACTGAGGATCTGTACAATTGTATACACATTGGAGGAAGAAATGGATGTCTGGTGGGAACTTTACTGTGTTAGTGAAAAGAAACATAAATAAGATATCCATTGATATTTTATGCTTATTTGCTCAATTATTTTATCAATAAAATCTGTCTATTTTTTTCATTTTTCCGGGATCTTTGGAAAATCACCATTTTATCCTTTTTATTCGTCTATTACTATCAAATGAAATGTTAGTTATCTCTCTCGAGTCTTTGAAAAAAAGGGTAGTTTCGTGCTTGGAACAATTTTGTCGTTCAATTGCCTATCGAACACTCCGATATTAGAAATGTTATTGTCAAAGAGAGCATGTTGTAGGGGGCTTTCTACAGTTCATTCAAGTTGGCTAACTTCCAAATAGTCCCCACATATATAGGCCATAATCAAAGGCAAAATTGTCCAAAAGAACATGGAATGGCCATGCCCATTCATTTGAAGCTGGCTCTGTGTACATTTGCAATGAATTCTCCTGTTCATTGCTCTTGTAACCCTTCAATTTTACTTTTGTTACTTAAGAAATAGTAGATACCAAATTTAATACCCACGTTGTCTAAGAACCTTAAGGACATGTTCAGTACATTAATGAGAGACACCACAAATGCATAAATATATTTGAGTTAAGTCATTTGTACCATCTCCGTTATTATTTGCTTTATACATGAATGATGTGGCAGATGGATGATGGTTGGATTAAATGAGTGAAATATGAAAAGTGGTGTAAATTTAGTAAATTAGGGTTTAAAGAAATGTGTACATGTAGTCAGATTGTAAATATTTTATAGGATACCTAAAAGAATAAATTTAGATATACATTATTGTTGATATTAAGGATGAGATTCTTCAATATCAAAATCTAATCAGTGATGTGAAATGATGTTATAAAAATTAGAATAATTCTATTTTATCAGAACTGTTCATTGCCAGAGGTTATACGGATTCTCTTATGGATGTGGGCTCCACCAGATTTAAATATTATTAAAAAAAGTGGGCTCCATATATTTGTGTCTTCCCTGGAAAAATTCGTATTTGTACCTGTAGCGTCGTTCTAAAAATTAATGGCTATGATGGATGTCACGTCAAATAATGTGAAATTTAATATGAAAGTTAATGTACATAGTTTCTACCTAAAATAAGTGATGTGGATTGAACATTCCAATCAAAGGAAATTTTAGAACAATGAAGGGAGTTGAAAGTGACTCGGAAATAATTGGTTTTTTGGGATGAGATTTTAAAGCTGATCCATAAGACCCAAAAAAAAAAAAAAAGAAAAAGGAAAATTACATTATTCATAAATAAAAGTCTCTGCAGCATAGCTTTGGTACAGTTCGTACAGTGTACGAAATGTTAGATCTTTAAACAGACTATAATCCAAGAATTGTGCAGAAAATATAGCCGTTAAAAATGAATCCTATGTATCTCTCTGAATGATGACGAAGCTATGGTCTTAAGACTGGGTGGACGCTGCCAGTTTGGCTCCTTTTTTCGAGGAAATGTTTTACGGTGTTTATATGAAAGAATACAATATTGGGTTACAACCTCTTGCACTATTATTTTAATTGCGGGGCTCACCTCCCTTGTGAGAGATTGTAACTCATGTATTGTACATGTAGCATTTCCCTATATGAAAATACATATTTGATTTACGTGTATATTTCTTTTTAAACCATCACTTAAAAATAAATAGAAAAGCGGTTGTATTGATAGTTGTGTATTGTGACTTTATTGCACATATCGAGACCACGTAATAGCCAACTAAAACTCTTTCGAGTAGGATGAAGTGTTTCTTGGCTCCCACCAAAGTTCGGGACCATTAGTTAACTTTACATTCCGTTGGTAAAGTACTTGGAAAGTCGAGAACATCGATTAGACTTGAGTAAACGGTGAACTTATGACTAATGCTATTTATAAGCATTGATGATGAATATCAATATGTGACGTGAGATCAATGCCACATGAACTACTGTCAATCTGCATTGCTTACAAATAGCATTAATCTAGACTTATAGGTGGAGATTGACTATTTCATCTTGTTGGTTAACCTTGTGAAAATGGAATCGCNAAAAAAAAAAAGGGGGAGAGAGAGAGAGTCCATTTTTCTTACATGATTTGTTTTTGTCCTAGGTTTCTCGTGAAGTGGCATCTTAGCATCGATTTGGCAATATCTTCAAATCATACTTAGCCCTGTTTGGTATAATTAAAATAAGATTTTTAGCAAAGTATGGTCGAAAAGTTTCGAGTCCAATAAAACGTGTGGTTAAAATTAAACGTTGGCTTTGACTTAAGATTTTAATTAAATTTTTTACCATATATTTTAGTTGACTCACAAGTATTATTCAGTTATTCATCACCCGTTTCTAAATGTCTAAAAATTAAATTGTTTATAAATTGTTTTCAAACGGATGCTTATTGAAAAGAAGCTATATAGTCAAAAGACATAACGACTTGTAGTGTAAAAGCCCCAACACAAGGAGAAAAGAGGGTTTGAAATATTGACTGCCTGGTCAACATTCTAGGTGGCTACGTCGGTGGACAAATAGAATTTAAGATTTTAATCACGCAAAGACCTTTTATATAAGATTTTCAATTATTATGTTTTGTAATCATTCTCCAAAGTGAATTTGTATATTAAAAAATATTGTGAGGGTCGGCAATTTATTTATTATTTGGACAAGAGATGACGAATCGAATCAAGTGACACCACTGTAAGACCGTCACATACATAATTGCGGGATCTTTCTCCCTGTAACACTTCTATTTTCATCTTTTTTTCGTTGCATTCTTATTCTCCATATTTTATTAATTAATATTTGTTGTCTTAAATAATAATTTTTTCGTCCAAAATGTCCATTGGGTAGATATAAAATAAATATTTGCGCATAATTACTACTATATAAAAGAGTGAGTTTGATTTTTACTATTCATAAGTCAATTGGCCACCTAAGTCGAACCGAGTTGAGTGAGTCGCGTTAGCAGAGCAAAGCATCTTTCTCTTCTCCTCCATTTGTACACGCTACCTCCCATACCTCATTATTTACTCCGAGTAAAAAGTCTTTTTCTTCTCTATTTGTACACTCTACCTCTCGTACCTCGCTATTTACTCCATTGTCCACTTGTCCTCTCATTTATGCAACATTTGTCAAGAATTCCTCATATACACATACACTGCATATATAGGGAATCTCGATGAATACTTCCAAATTAATGGAGCCCCATATGTGCACCATGTGAAGTAATGTTGGGCAGAGGCTGGGTGTTGTTGAAATGTGATTTTTCGGCCTTTTTGCTTATGCGCCCTGACTTTGGAGCGAATTTTCAGTCAAATCTGCCTAAGTTATGGTTGGTTGCTGTTTGGGATGTGTAGGATATGTAGAGGGCAGTGTGGTCTTCATATTGGAGTGTTGGTCCAGTGAACATGGTGGCTGAAAGTGGTGTTCTTGCAGGATCATCTTCAGTTTGGGCAGTGATATTGTGAGTTCCTTCACCACTTCACTTATAATGGGTCATATTTTTGGTAATTTACCGTGATCATTGGATTGAAACACTATATCTAAAAAAAATTAAGAAGACAGTGCCGATCGTCTGCACTGCACTGACCAAAACGTCCGCCTGCGCTGCAAAGACGTATTTGGTCCGTGCAGCGTGGAGTGAAGAATCCTCTCCGTTCAAAACGGAGAGTCCAATTTTCCTGTTTTCTCACGCAACCATCATTATTTACGTAGAAACGTCAAAACGGGTCTGATAAGCAAGAAAGAGAGAAAAATCCGATTTTTTTCCCTTTAATTTTTGTAATTTTTTCAGCTGCAAAGGGCTTATGAGATAGGGAAAATTGGAGTTTTGGTTTGAATTAAGAGCTGGAACTTGGATCCAATGGTCTTTTCCGAATTTTAGAACAAGGTAAAACTCCTTTTAATTCTGTAATTTTTTTTTTCATGTTTTGAATGATTTCTGGCTGGGTTATGGTTGGAAGCATTTCTAATTTACTACTTGCTATACTAATTACAATAATCCTAATTATCTCTTTTGTATACGTCTCCTTCGTCTTCAGCTTCGCCATTTCTCCTGTCTTCATTTTTGGTACTTTACGTTTGCGTGTGAAAAAACGAAAGTAAAATAGTAGCATGTTTACATTGGTTGAATAAAAAAATATAAAAATAATGCTTGATTAAACCAAAAAAAAACATGGCATGGATTCTCAGAAGGGAGAGATTCCTCTCCATTCTCATCTCTCCATTTTGAGAATGGAGAGAATCTCCACTTGCTGCAAGATCTCAAAATGGAGAGACTTTCTCCTTGCTACAAGGAGAATCTCTCCTTAAAGCACGAAGTGATATCTCTCCATACCGCACGGAATGATGAGATTTTTGATTTCTTTTTTAAGAGTGAGTTTGTTTTTCACTTTGGTTTTTATTTGTACTGTTCATATGAATAGTACAATTTTTTTGGAGTGAGTCTTCTTTTACTGTCCATATGAACCGCGTTTTCCAATATTGCCTCTATGAGTAGGAGGGGGGTGATGTGGGTGTGGGTGTGGGTGTGGGTGTGTGTGTGTGTGTGAGAGAGAGAGAGAGAGAGAGAGAGAGAGAGAGAGAGACCATTTTTCTTACACGATTTGTTTTTGTCCTAGGCTTCTCGTGAAGTGGCATCTTAGCATCCATTTGGCAATATCTTCAAATCATACTTAGCCCTGTTTGGTATAATTAAAATCAGATTTTTAGCAAAGTATAGTCGAAAAGTTGCGAGTCCAATAAAATGTATGGTTAAAATTTTAAACGTTGATTTTGACTTAAAATTTTAATTAATACCAATTAGAGGCTTAATTTTTAACCATATATTTCACTTGAATCCAAGTATTATTCAATTATTCATCGCCCGTTTCTAAAGAAGCTATATAGTCAAAAGACATATAACAACTTGTAGTGTAAAAGCCCCAACACAAGGAGAAAAGGGCGTTTGAAATATTGACTGCCTGGTCAACATTCTAGGTGGCTATGTCGGTGGACAAATAGAATTTAAGATTTTAATCACGCAAAGACCTTTTATATAAGATTTTCAATTATTATGTTTTGTAATCATTCTCCAAAGTGAATTTGTATATTAAAAAATATTGTGAGGGTCGGCAATTTATTTATTTTTTTATTTTTTCGGACAAGAGATGACGAATCGAATCAAGTGACACCACTGTAAGACGGTCACATACATAATTGCGGGATCTTTCTCCCTGTAACACTTCTATTTTCATCTTTTTTTGTTGCATGCTTATTCTCAATATTTTATTAATTAATATTTGTTGTCTTAAATAATAATTTTCGTCCAAAATGTCCATTGGGTAGATATAAAACAACTATTTGCTCATAATATTAAACAAAAAAAGGTACAAAATGCAACAAAATAGTTGTAACCCTCGTACCAAACATAATATTCTGACAAAAATCATCATTAAGAACGAGCATGCTAATTATTTAAAGTTAAATAAAAAAACTAAAAACATAAGTATTATAATGGACAAAGACGAGCTGCTTTTAAGTGCATTTAAGACGTGCATAACAAATAAAATATATTGTGCGAATATAATCACACTCATTTAATTCCACCACATCTTGTCATTTTACCATTTTGCACTTCATCAAAAGTAAAATAAAATAAATAAACGGAAATTCAACAGACAGAATAGCAGGATATCGTTACAATTGAATATTACTATTTGAGACAACGAGGAATAAAAGACACAACAAGAGTTTCTCGTCTCGTTATAAAACTCCAATTACAGAATTTAAAAGCAGGAATAATCTTATAGTAATGCTACCCTTTGAGAACATTAATTTAGATTCCCATTGGTTTGAGCATCATCAATTTCTTCAATCAAATACATGTTTTTGTTATATCAAAGCCCTGAGTTCCATGTACTTCACTCACCACTTGCATATAAACGCGTCCATTCTTTTGCTGCATGATTTCAGAGAATATGTACTTCCGTAAGTAATGGTTTTGCTAAAAAGAGCATTGGATTTCCGTAAGTTAGTTCAGCCTACCTGTTTCAACAGCTTCGGCCTCATTTGTTTTCCAGTGCTTAGCAATGTTTTCAGAGAGCGGATCATCTGGATTTGGAGCGCTCAAAAGTGCTTGAATGCTAAATGGAGACAATCGAAAAGTGAATTCATGGTTATTTATGAAATATAACATATGCAGCAGTGACATTTGGCAATTAGATAAGCTGGAAGATCGCACTTCCACCAAATTCAACAAAAAAAAATAAAAATACTAAGCCTTATTTCACATAAATATGGGTCTGCTTCATGAATCATTTTTCTTTAATCAATTCAGTTTACCGCTACTTCCATCAAATGATTATATCATCTCAGTTTTAGGTTAATAATGCAGGTAGAAAGATACAATTTCTGAAGTTCTGGGTCATCTCCACAACTTTACGGAGAAGTGAAAAGCTTTTGTAAAACAAGATCACTATAAATTCCAGTACCTCAAAAGAACTGTTCGAATCTGAAGAGCAGGACTCCACTTGTCTTTAAGAATATCAAGGCATATCCTTCCTAGCTGCTTAGAAAATCCAACAAGACAATTAAATATTGGACTCAGGCCTAGACAGAGACAAACATTTGAAACTGGGGCAACAAACCTTATCAATGTTAGGGTGGTATATTTTCGTGAGGAACCGAACCTGTTAGAAGATATTAAAGACAAACAGTCAGCTAAGCATCATTCAACTAATACATATACATTTAATTTGATCTGACTTTTTTCATTTTTCACTAATCTCAATTACTAAGATTTGTTGCAAAGAAGCCTTGATTTTTATTTCCATCTAGGTGACGAAACAAAACAAAAACCAAAATTCCCCTGTTGGTGATTGCAATTATAACCATCCATTTACCATGAACTCAGGTTATTCAATGATCTCACGAGGAATAAGTAGGGATGGCAAATTTCCCGTCCAGCCCCTCATTGCACCACCCCCAAATAGTATACATGATATTTTATGTTTTTTAATTTAAATCGTTTTTTCAAAAAATAAATAAATAAATAATCTAACGGAACGGTAAATGGGGAATTTTTACTCCCAGTCCAGCTCCCGCCTTGCCTCCTAAAAATCATCGTCAGGGCAGGGACGGTAATGGCTGCGCCCAGACCTGCCCACCCCATAGCTACCTCTAGTATTGTAATAATAATTATAAAATGTCATTAAACAAGCTGACCTCTTAATTACACTTTGACAGCTAAGAATGATAGAGAGGAAAAGAAAGCACACGAAGATGATGAAGAAACGGTCTATTACAAGGACTTAAGGTTGTAAATTTCACAATTTAAATTACCATTTCTAATCGAATGATGGAGTAAATGTCACGATAGGGAGTAAATGTCACGATAGGGAGTCAAACATGTATAGTTGTCAAGATGGGAGTGAGATATTCAGGACAGACACATTCATCAGACCGTAGCCAAGAAGTTTTATCAATTATGCCATAGAAGACCTAGTCAAACACACCAAGAATGTTGTATAAAATGCGATTGCACCATGTAAAACTGCAGCACATTACACAATTTGTTCTGGCAATATCAACTAAAAAATTAATAGTAAAAAATGCTTAACAATCCTGTGTAAAATCATTAAAAATTTGGACAGACAACTTGTACTTGTCAAAAACACATGAATGCACACAAAGCAGTATTGAAACTATGCTGCAAATTATAATGTAGTCAAACATATCCCCACCAAACAAGATAATTTTCAGAGCCACCTAATTCAATATATTATTCCAAAGGAGTTTCTTGGAGGTTCTAGTGAGATATATGAGAAAACCAAGGAAGGCAAATACTGCGACTTCTAATCTTTCTCGTATCTTTTTTCTTTTTTTTTTGTATTTTTTTGTGTGGCAGTGGGGTGGGTACTAAGGTGAAGCAGCGGAATCAACAAGAACAATGAACACACCTAAAAGCATGTTGATGGTGATAATATCTTCGAATTTAGAAACTACCGACGCACACGCATCAAGACTTGTGAGGTGTGGCTCCTTAATTCTCAAGACTTATTTACCTTGCTTTCGGTTTGGACCACCAAAACATTAAAAATTATGATTGACCTACTTTGGGATAGCCCACTACTCCACTTGCTATTACTAAAACATTAAAAGATTGTGTATTTTGATTAACCCACCTTGATAATCAGCTTTTATTAAAACATTTTAAAAAAATTCTCTCTCCCACTTGAAAAGTATTATACCTGGACCCTTGTGCCCAGCACTTGATCAGACAAAACTACTGCCCTATGATCCACAACTCAAAATGAGCATTGCAATGAAACATGGACATTCCCCATGCTGTGGTTCCATCTGGTCTATTCCCGGGTTGGGTTAGGGGACCATCTGAGCGATTGCTTTCGTGGATCCAAACGCACTCACGAGGCACAATAAGAATAAGACCAATAGAAACTATTGCATTGCCGACCTGTCTTATCTTTGTGCAAAGTCAGAAAACGATATTGAACCACCAACTTTGAGCTCAAATGACCATCTAATCATTCTTCAAATATCTCAACTTCAAAAAGTTGGAAATTCTAATATATGTCCTCACCTAAATCTAGAACCAATCAACTCTAACATCATCGCCAAATATCAGGACGCTGTCGTATTTGACATTATCTAAATCCAAAAGTTCAACCTCTTAAATGAACATCAGCACACTATCAAAATTGACATCATCCAGGACCAAATTTTTTTCTACTTCAATACCGCCATTGATCTCAAGAGTGCCGATTTGAAACTTAATTCCTAACAACAATATTCATCTTGATGAAATCAGAATCGGGGATATGATCACAAGGGACAACAGATTCACATTGCCATCAAATGCATCACTCGACAAAGCTTTGGTCCCAAAATCATCGGGTGCGCCCATTTGTCAGCCGCCATGTTGTCGATTGACGTGCAGCCAAGGTTTTTCAGTCATCGCATGACCATCCCTCATGCATGCACCTTTCTGTGCCTGTTTCTCACAACCTCTAGCATCTGAAGGTGTTACACTTTTATGACATCAAGGTGGTCTCTTGTTGCATCAATAAATCAATATATTGATTCACATATATCATCTCCTCCCTGTAGTTCAATTCTTCCAATTAGGTATCACCACCAACAAGCTATCTCCTTCATGGCATAGCTAAGAACATAACTGTACTCTACCAATTTAATGCATTACAAATAATGAGAATGATAAACACACCTAAAACATGTAGATTATGAGAATTTATAAGAAATTGAAAGATAAACTCAAAGCCTGGCCATCAACACTCATGCTTTCTGTAGACAAAACCTTATGCAACCTTGACCAAATTTGATATTTAGGTCCTCATATCATAATGTTTAAAAAGTCTTAATAGGGTACCTATGAGTTTTGCCTTTTGAGGCGAGGAACAAGCCTAAAGGCGCTTTGAGGCGTAAGCCCTAAGTTAAAATTATATATAAGTACAAAAATATGCTCATAATGAATCATACACCATCTTTGAAAATTTATAATAAAACAAATTAACAAAATTAAAAGTTTAGCTTGCAAACAAACATAAATAAACCTAGTCAAAGGAAAGAAAATTGCCCAGCAAGCTAAGGCTTGTAATAGAATGTCCACAAAATGCAAGAAAAACAGACAAACATCTTAGTCGTCTTGAGGCTTAGTCTTAGGCGTAAGTCTCACAAATGGCCTTAAGGAGCCGGATTTGAGGTGTAAGCGTCCAATGGTTTTATTAAACAGCGGCCCCTCATCCATAGAGAAATAATCAATAAGCCCTAATGAATAGAAAAGGCAATAAATATTAAAAAAATAAAATCCATGAATTCAAAAATAAAAAGGAATAAGCCAACGCCATCAAAGGGGCGTACTTATTTTCAAACAAATATACAAGGTAAATGAAGGATATGCAATCTAAACACACGTAACTGAAACAGTGAAATGCAGCGACATACAGAGCTTACTTCTCTCCATTATCAATAAAATTTCCTTTTAATCACACCAAAGAATCCCGGCCCCCTACACCCCCTCTAGGAAAAAATGAATCCTTCGTGCAAAAAAGTAAAGATTGCTAATTGGTGGCTATGTTTGCCTATGAGAGAAAAATAATACAAAGAGTGTGTTTGGGACACATTCTTTTGAAAGAATGTATTATTGAATAGTAGATTGATGGAAAATGTGTGGTTAAAAATGAAGGAAAAGTTATTAATGTGATGGAAAATATTTATGGAGAATGTGTGGTTAAAAATGAAGGAAAAGTTATTGATGTGATGGAAAATATTATATTATTGAAGAATATGTGATTGAAAATGAGTAGAATAATGAGAATGAAAAAAATAATGTGTACCAAATAGGGCCAAAATGTTATTCTTCGATCCTAAGTTGTAAACTTGGTCAACTTGGGACAATAAAGGGGGGCGAAAATGTGATATAAAAGAAACTAAAACATTAAAATATAGCATCTCCACCAAGTATTTTTCACAACAAAGTGCATGAATAATAATTCCATCAAAAGCTGTCTTTCTAAAATACCTTGGGAGCAGCCATTGGGTACTCTTCTGGTAAAAATAACTCCAGCTTGAAAACACCTCCTGCAAAGAAAGGTCAAAAGGAGAAAATGGGGATAGAAGTTGCTCAAAACAATCAAAACTTGTAACACCCTCCGATGGGCATTTAGAATATGACATAATGTTCAATCCGTGTACTGTACATGCACACAGAATATCCTTGATATCTGGAGAAGTACCCACTTAACAAGAAAGGGAAGTGGTGTTCCACCGTACAGTCAACTATTTACAATGACAAAATCCAATTACTAACAGTTTTAACCAGCGCAAAACTTGGGTTATCATTAACAACTTCGAAAACAACTTTAGCCAATAATTCCAGAAAATCACCAATATAGCACTATCCATGCTGTCTACTGTCAATGATCGCTTATCATTAAAAAGGTTTCAAACTTGTAAGTTCCACATTAACCAAGCATAATGGAAATGAAAGGTAAATAGATAACTTTATTCTAATGAAATCGAGAGAAAATTTCAAGGGGGATGCAATGACTGAATATGAGAAAGTTCAAAATAGAAACATTATATTAAATCATGAAAAGCAGAATATGAGACATGATAACTGCCAGCACAACCATTTGGTCACAAGGAAAAGCCATCTCCAGTTACCTTCATAAGGAGACTGTGTTGGACCAAGAATCATAACATTGAAATACCGCATATTGTCTTCCGATGGAGATGCACTTATCCCCGGTGCTGCATAAAACCACTCAAATAAATCAAACTCTAATTAATTAGGCCTTCAAAACAGTTTGTTTTTGATGGATTGGGAAATCCCCGTCAAATTTCATAAAAACTCAGACAGAACTAGGAAACTAAACTGGAATCCTTCCGATCTTGCCTGTAACATGTTATAAAAGTAAACCACTGAATTGCCTCAATATTATAAAAGTAAAACAACAAACTAAAATAATAGCACGTCTATATGAGCGTACGTTAATGAGCTCGAATATTTAATATGAACAAGAAAACATAATTATAATCATGTAACAGGATTTACCTGGTTCGCTGAGAAGACGCTGAGTCTCCTATTAGATCACAAAAACTAAAACTCATTAAAATATAAGGAAACAATAATGAAAAACCCTATTTTTTTAAAATCAAAGGTAAGGAGTAAAATTGGAAGAGTGATCGGGCGTATAACATGAAGATCGAAAGTTGAACCTTGATGATTCTCCGGGGTAAATTGCTGTTTGCCATTGAATTGAATTTTGCAAATATTTTTCCTGTAGGTTTTCTGCCGGAGAGTTTACGCTAATAAAAATGCCTTTTACTCGTAATCGTAGAGGAGGTTTTATATTTTGCAAAATGAGGCTTCGAGTATTGGAACTTTGTAAATTCCACCCCTTATAATAAAATGGGGTTTAAGAGTGAGATTTACCAAAATTTATACGAGTAATGAACATTATAGTTTAATCAATGACCATTGAACTTTGTTATAATAACTATTGACTTTGAAATCCAACGATGGCTTCCATGCAATAATAAATTGGATGGTTATCTTGTGTTTATGTTCATTGAATCTCTCTCTTCATTTTCTGGTTAATAGTCTTGACATAATGATTGATTGGTGGAATTGTGTCAGTGTCTATACGCTTTACTAGTTGTGTGACTAGTGGAAATAGGTGTTGGGTTGTCTCGGAACTTAGCCTGTGATCAAGAGTCATGGTGTCGGCCAGTTAATCGAGAGAAGATTTCTTAATTTTTATACTAAAGACTTTTTATTAAAATTTGGCCGAAGTTGTTAACTTGTACTCAACATGCTGTTAGCGACTTTTTTTTTGGATTCAAGTGAACCATATTGGTATTTTGTGTTCTTGATGCCAAGTTGAATGTAATAATTTACATAATATAGTGAGCGCATCTCCTTGATTCGAGTTCAATAATTTAGATTGAGCTTCAATAATTATTCAAACAACAATTATTGTTGTATCGTTTCACTGTAAGGAAAAATCGTGCTATTCGATTTGATATTAAAAATGTGCTTCGAGAGAAATATTCAAACTTATATGTGAATTTACATTAAAGTAAAGTTTGAAAAAGGTAATTAGAGTGTGTTTGGTAGTAATTTTTGGGGGAAGAATTGATTTTTGAATAGTGATATAATGGGAAATGTGTGGTTGAAAAAGAAGAAAAAAGTATTGATGTGATGAAAAATTTATTTTATTGAAGAATGTGTGGTTGAAAATGAGAATTGATTTACTGTAGAAAATGAGAATCTGTACCAAACAGACTCTTAGTTATAAAATAATTTTTGCTTAAACGAGCTTAGATTTCAATGACTATTTTTTCCTCAAGTCACTGATACAGACTCCATGAATAAATATCATATTTTAGTTAAAACAGCCTATCCTTTTTATTGAATCTTAGAAGCAATTTTTGCACATTCAACATTAATCTATCTAATCTAACTAAATAAAAAGAGGCTTAAAAGGTATGTTGTTCATATGGTAAAATGACCTTTTTTTTTTTTTTTTTTTTGGGTCTCCCATGAATTGAAACGATTTATAAACACAAACTTTTTATAAACACCCTCTACTGCATATATAATTACATTTTTTTTTAATTTAAAGAATTTATACAGAGGAGATTTTTATTTGTCAATTTAAAAGGCACAAAGTATATAGAAGATTCTAGTGACTTGGACAATGCTTTGTTGATGCCATGTGTTCTTGGAAGTTTTGAAAGTGTTTTTACTTGATCATTTTTCTCATGACACGTAATAAAAATTTAAGTTTTATTTATTGCAATAAACATCACCCTTGACTTCGAAAACTTCTTTCAAGTGGGAGTGGGCAACGGTGGCAAGGGTCAAGATGCATAGTGCGTGAACAACATGCTTTTCCATTTATTGCGTTGCTTTATTTTCTTCCATTGCCGTGTGTGACATACTTAATGAAGTGCAATGGAATGATGGTTTATAGGAGGAATTATAGAGAAAGGAGTGGAGCCATTGTTTTTTTGCAGTAGTTTAAGAACACCCCTAACTTTTAATGGAGCCTAATTAATGAGAGAATACTTGTTCCTTTATTTTGAGCTTTGAGGTCACTTTCATCAATAAATGAAGCTAATAAACTTTCCAATAAAAATTGATAAACATGCAGAGCGTAATCGATAAAAGATGAAGGAGTTCATCTTCCCCGAAATGCTGAAACCTTCATTTCATGAGCTATCACCTTATTCGATACAACCCACACCCATTTCCCACCAATCCGCAAGCCACTATTTTTAAATCAAATTATCGCGATGACATATTCTTGAAAATGAGTTTCTAAAGGGCGAACGTCATGTTGTAGGCAAATAGAAAATTTGATAGTACTCAACAACCTTTTAGATGAATTTGTGAATTAAGGGCAATGGTGCAACAATCAGGATATAAATGAAGAACATTGTAGAATGTGTACCGTTTAGTACTAGGTGGATAGATTGGAGTCTAATGCTGCAATTTTCCTTTCATTTGATCCAATATTAGGTTAAAACATTCAAAAATTTGCCTCCACCTACAGGGTTCAACCGAAAATGACTTCGAGCTTCAACTCGAACCCAACCACTCTTAGTTCTCCAACTCCAAACCTCTCACATCCCAAAATCCATCGCTCTCGAAATCCCAGGACGCTTTCCTCAGACCTGCACCCAGAATCGGATGCAAAACTCATAATGACCGGTGGTTCCAGGCTGTCGGGCCATGTCACCATAAGTGGCTCCAAGAACTCGGCATTAGCAATTCTAGCAGCGACCCTATGCTGTTCCGGCACTTCGAAGCTAAAAAATGTTCCGAATTTGTCTGATACAAGAACGATGGCTTCTATTTTGGGCTCTTTAGGTGCTGAAATTGAGTTTTATAATAATGAGATGGTGGTTAACACTGAACTAGTCCGGTCTGTAGAACCTGAATTGAGTGGCATTGGCAAGATTCGAGGTGGGTTCTTCGTTATTGGTCCTCTGCTTGGCCGGTTTGGAGAGGCTGTGATTGGTTTGCCTGGTGGATGTGATATTGGGGCTCGGCCAATTGATATTTATGTCCGTGGGCTTCAGGCTCTTGGTGCTGTAGTTAAAGTCAGGCTAGTCAATTCTCACCGAATAATGTGGTGTATTCTATTTTCTACCTTTGTTTGATTGGTTTTCTTGCAATAAATTACTGCGCTTGAATGAAGAAAATGTGGGCTATTAACTGGTGAATTATAAGATTTGGCTGAACATAAATTATTCTGGGATATTGCTCTGGTGCTTGTATCTGTTAAGGAATCTTTTACATATAGTAATAGGTTAATTTTTTTTCTTTTAATAGTTGTTAATTTGGAGCTTGTGGTGCATTTTTAAATTCTACCTTCTAAAACTGCATTTAAGCCTGATGCAGCATATCTGATTTCAGGTGGATAAGGTAACATTTTCGTTTCAAATGGAATTGAGGGGAAGACAAAGGATTTTGAGTGTTCCCTTCTCAATCTTAATCCGCTTTCTTTAAAATAGCAGTGACTCTAACTTATTTAATAGAGTTCCCCTTGCAGTGTTCAAGTTTGTATTCATAAAAGCAGTCATGCATACATGTAAATTTATGAGCTTCCCTTTCTTCTTGTTATCATGGTTTAGAATGTGACCAATTTTGTGTTAGTGGGCTTTGCAAATGCAATTCTTTAGTTGGTGCAGTTGTGTTTTTCTACTCCCAAAGACTCAGAGTCGAGATAATGCACACATTAATGCAAGGGAATAGTTGTATACAGATCAACTTGCTAATATGGGAGAGATGAGTGGAGAAAATATAGCTGTGTTGGAGACTTACCAGAATCCATAAATCCTTTCACTTTTGCGGATATGACTGGAGTGCCCTTTATTACAAATCCAAATCAGAGTGTATTTTTTTCCCCATTGCACCAAAATGGGGAGAAAATGGTGCAATTTATACTAACGTCCAATGGAATAATAACAGAAAGTATACCTGTTATGCATAGGATTCGAAGAATGATGTTTTCTCTTGCATTCTGGAATATGCTTCTCAAAAGTTGCAATAATAAATGAAGGATGACCTTTTGGGAGCCCGCAAGTAAATTTGCTTGTCAAGCCAGAACAAATTTATTGGTATGTCTGATTGCAAATGTTTGTCACATGTCCATAAATGATAAATTGGTGCAAGCGAAATTAAGTATTTCATATTGGCATTCTTATAGGTATATCAGAACATTGAAGAATGTTTTATATATTCATTGCAGGGACGGAAAAGTGCGAGGACATGCTGCAAATGGGAAAGGTTTGGTTGGTGGGAGGTTTCACCTAGATTACCCTAGCGTGGGGGCAACTGCAACCTTAATGATGGCAGCTTGCATGGCTGAGGGGAAGACCTTGCTCACAAATGTTGCTCAAGTATGATAAATATAATCACACAGATATATTCACATGTTACTAATGCTTCCCTTTTGATGAATAAACTGAATGATTACCAGATTATACTGATTTTTAACTGAGGTTGCCATTGTTTCAATACTGTGAAATTTCTGCGCAGGAACCAGAAATAATTGATCTTGCTCATTTCCTGACAGAAAGTGGGGCATGTATAAATGGTGCAGGATCAGACAAGATTTATATCACTGGAAAAAATCAGTTACATGGTTCCGAATATGGCATAATGCCAGATAGAATCGAAACGGGAACCTTCATACTTGCTGCTGCAATTACTCGATCCTGCATCTCTCTATCACCTGTCTTTCCTTGCAGTCTATCTAGCTTGTTAGACAAGCTCTCAGGTGCTGGCTGCAAAATATTATTCAGCCATAACAATCTGCAGGTATATAAACATTTGTGGAGTCTCTCCCTCACCCCACCCCCACCAACACACACACACACACACAACATGCATGAATTCTGATCATTAATGGATTTGGTACTCCAGCTTTCTGCAATCGCTGCAAGTAGGGGGGATGACTTGCGAGGCTTCAATTTTAGAACCCAACCGTACCCAGGATTCCCAACAGATCTCCAACCCCAGACAATGGCTTTGCTTTCAACATGTAGTGGCTCAAGCATTATAGAAGAATCTGTGTTTGAAAATCACATGGGTCATGGTACGTGTTAACTCAGTGATGCGAATCATTCAGTGATTATTTGCCTTCCATTTTCTTTTCAGCATCAGCTGCATACACATAATTGCTACTATACTTTTAGAATGAATCTATGAAGGTTTTCATCAAAATTGTTCTGCATGAACGGCTCTCAGGAGGTCAGGTTGACAAGTTAAACTTGTCAGCATACTGTGCATCCTTGTCTGTAACACATCATTTGATGCAAGTAAAGTTGGGTCTATCTTTGACCTGCTGATGTTTCATTTTGGATCTCTCATTTTCAGTAAGAGAATTGCAGAAGTTTGGAGCCAAAATTGAGGTTTGTGGAAGTACTGCATTGGTTTTTGGCAAAGAAAAGGGAAGGTTAGTTCTCTGTTCCTTTAACTAATCATAAAGCACCCCTTCTTCTATGCACATTCATACAATAAAAAATATACTGAAGTTTTATGGTCACTAATTGTCTTTTGGCAGTCACTTTTCTGGGAGTCGTGTCACTGCTACTGATTTAAGAGGCGGAACGTCATTGGTTTTAGCCGGGCTAGCTTCAGAAGGAATTACAGAAATTAATGGAATTTCACATATTGATCGAGGTTATGAGAATCTGGAGTCGAAGCTTTGTCTCATAGGAGCTGATATCAAAAGACAGGATCTTAACAAAGGCCATGCCAACAATTTTATCACGCCCGTTTGCACGTCTACTACCTAATCAACATGTCATATAGGCATTAGTGCACACTAACATACTAACCCATCGGTATTTGAATGACTACAATGTGTTTAGTAAGGCATATTCCTTACTTTTCGGGAGCATTTGGATTAGGATTTTTTTTTTTTTTTTGCTATTTATTCCATGTGTAAAGAGGAAGGAAGAGACTTGTACAACAGTATTTTACATCTATGCTAAATGTATTGTGCATTGGAATAAGATCAAACGAATTTATTCATAAAGCGTGTCTTCGAGTAACACGTTCGGAGCAAAATAGTGACGACAACAGCATAATATAATGAAACCCATCAGTCTTATTTATCACACAAAAGCGGGTCTTCGAGTTACAGGTTCAAAGCAAAATAGTAACCACAACAGCATAACATAATGAAACCCATCAGTCTTATTATCATACAATGGGTGCCTTGATATATCCCAAATGCGTTGAATTTTCAACTTTGGTTAATGTCTTCAAGTCGTAGGCAATCCAACACCTAGACTCAGTTTGGTGATAGAAATAGCCCATACACTTGCAATCTGTGGTACATTTATTTGAGCACTGGTCCTCTGACATTGGTCCATTTCCTTTTGTATACTTAGTTATGAAATGGTCAACCCCTTCCAATTTGTAGAACTTCATCTCTCTTGCTTCGCAAGATGTTATCTTTGGAGGCTCACAATTCTTGCTCCATCCCATTAGCCCATTTGGCAATGGACATGCAACGCATTGGCTCTCCTCGCATAGTCCGAACTTTCCGCACCTCTCCGGCAATTGGCATTCGTCACCGGTCTCTCTAGAGAAGAGTGTGAAAGTCACCTCCCATGCACTGTAGTCTGCCTTGTCATAGAACGTGTAGGCTTTTAGGGTACCATCGATCCCCAATCGAAGATATGTTAATGTACTGTTGTATTTAGGCCTAGATATATATCGAGCCCCTCCGTTCGGATAATCTAGTTTTAGTACATACGCGTAAGCTTCCTCCGTCTCTGGGTCACAATCGAATTTTAAAGACTTTAGAGTGCTTCGTCCAATCGAGAGATAATCTTCAGAGTCAAAATATAGCATGGGAGCTGGTGTAATGTTATTCTTGTAATACATAGCAAATCGTTTGGGTTCCAATAACAAACTGTATGGCCCATCCTCATTCTCTTTCTCAGAGACCCGACTGACGAGCTTGTTTGGGCCTCCTACCCGAAGAGATTGACCCACCAACAAAGTGTCCGTAGGAGAATCAAAACTTTGCCATAGAAAGTTTCCCTTGGAGTCGTAGAGAACCATTTTACCATTTGGTAACAACTTGAACCCAACAACGCCCTTGTTCGCCGTCCTGGATTGCCATGCAATACGACCATTGGCATTGGCCAAAACTAGGTTCCCATCGGTGCCCAAGGAGAACGTGGCGTTTTCCCCAACTGGGCTTCCGCGATTGGCTTCCCAAACCCATCGCGAAAGTGATTCAGAACGCACAGTGCCCATCCGTAAAGCCAATGTATAAGCACCGGGCGTCGTGTTATAGAAACAAAGTTGAAAAGGACTACTTGAAATCGACGTAACTCGATAATTGGAATCGTATTCAGCTACGTAATCTCCAAATTCACCTTTATTGAAAAACTCGAAGGTTTCTGAATTAGGAACAACAGCTTGAGCAATGAAAGAAAATGCAATGAGCAAGAAAAGAGCAAATAAGCAAGCAGAAGACATCTTATAAGTTGATAATACATTGGTGTCCTGCCCCAACTTTCTATATATAGAGAAGAATTACAATATTATACTCTTTGCATTTTGCAACTTGTCATTTGTCAATAATGACGCATGCAATCCAATCTTGTTCAAAGTAGATCTGCCCTCCTTAAAATAATAATAATAACAAGTGGGTTTGCCGAATAGCCAAAGTAAATTAATCAATATTAACCACATCTTTCATAAGTTTCACAGCTTTTCAACCACACATTTCAAAGTACTAAAAATTTATTTTTAATCTCCACCAAGCACCCGTTATCATTGATCGAAACACGCTCAGTATAATTTAATGCGGAGGGGCCCTTTTTTGGGTAAGGATGACAAGAGAGGATATGTAGTGGAAGGCAATATTTGAAGCAGTCTTGAAAGTGCTGCACGATCTATTTCACGACAATGACTCCTTATAGTCATCAAATCTCTTCAAATAAAATTTTCTTTTCAAGTATTTCTAAGGACTATCTTTTTCTCGTTGCATTTTATATTCAATCTTCCACTAAATTAGCGTATATTATATTTGATAATGGTTCGCTCACTAAGTCTAATAAAAGAACTTTAAAAATTTTTAAATGAGAAAAATGAGATTAAGTGCACAAGTGTGGATTAACTTCAAAGAATGCAAACTGAGTATTTGAACAAATACATTGCTACCAGATGTGTTATGAATGGAGTGTCGAGGAAAAGAATTCGACTAAAGAAGTTCGGAATAAAAGTATTACAATGATAAAAGATTAGGAGCTTTAGTGATATTAAAATGTGTTACAAAAAAAAAAAAAATGCGGTACGAATATAATTAGCCAATATTTGTTACAACCCAATTTTAATTAGCCAAAGTCAAGGGTTGAATTGTCAAAGTCAAGGTCAAATAAGGATTTAATTGAAATAAATTACTTTCTTGGTGTTTGTTTTATAATTGCAATAATGGAGGGTTTTAAATGGATTAAATTCAAAGTTGAGGACTCATTTAATGTTACGTGAAAATTCCGCAAGCGTACGAGTTCGTTGTACAAGTAATAATCGTGATGAGTGAGTTATCGTCCCACAGGGAATAAGACTTAATTTTAGTGTATTCGATAATCTAAATTCGCAAATGTAATAAAATATGGTCGATTTGTATTTAACTACGTTCTATAACTACGAAAACAATAAAAATTTGTCGTTAAATCAAGTGAGGGTGAGTGCATTGGATTTCCGACTACACAATTCAATTCCTAGTTTCAATTCTTAACCAGTTATAATTAACTTAATTCATACAATTTTAACGATCGATAATTCCACTTTCATTTACTATTCTTTTCCAAAATATAATAAACCTATGATTGCCACGAGACGATCATCTTCCTAGTCCGAATTCATATGACAAACATGCATTGACGTTTAGGATTATCATACATGATCGCACTTGATAAATCTATGATTGCCACGAGACGATCATATTCCTAGTCCGAATTCATATGACAAGCAAGCATTGACGTTTAGGATTATCACACATGACCGCACACGCCATAAATATTATTCCTAATATTTATTGTCCGTGTGTTTCATAAATAGTGTTCTACTTATCGTGAGTTTTCCAATCCTACAAATAAGCAATTTATTGTCCTAATGGTGCGCAAACATTAAAACAATGCATTCATACATATTTATGAAATCACAACGCAATAATTAAACTAAAAACACGTGGTCTCGAAATTAAATAGCTTCATCATTCATCCAATACAAGGGAGTTTAGTCTAGCATATTATTAAGATTAAACACATAAAAGTGGAACGACATCACCTATTAATTTGATGAACGCGATTAATTTCCCAGATTGCAGCAGCTGTTGTCATCTTTTTTTTCGTTTTCGATCGTCCGTGCATTTTCAGTACCAAATCTGCCGATTTTCAGCCCCTTAATCTGCCTTTAAGTTGCCGCCCACTATGAGGACAATTATATATATGATTCCACCATAAATTCTATATGTTTAACCTCTTTCCTGCTCCAATCTTTTTCCCCAATTCAGCCCACTATCCGCAGTAATTTGTGTATAAATAATAAAATATAGCAGCCAGACAAATTTGTTTTCTTCTCGCCGTTTTCTCTCGTCTTCCTCTTTTTCGTCTTCACGTGTATATGTATATATAAAACCAACAGACAACTCTTTTTTTCTTGCAACAAGAGGTCCAGTCCATTAACTTTATTTTTCTCCAAGTCATTCCTTTTTAGAATTAATGCAATTAAGTCCTTCAACTTCTACAGTGTATACTTTGACTCCCTTGTATTGGATTTTTCCACTTTTCGACACATTTTGCTTATTTTCTCTAATTCTTCCTCAAACATTGAGTTTTACCTACAAGATGTAATATAAGACAATTTAGGTAGTATTTTGCCAAAAGAACAATAAAATTCTAAAGTTTCAAGCCCCGAATAAGTGTAGAAAATACACTTATCAAACTCCCAAACTTAAATCTTTGTTTGTTCTCAAACAAAACTAAAATCTGACAAACACACAAACATGCAATATTAATTACATAATTGGTGGCCAATCAATCAAGTAAAGCAAAATGATTTAGCTAACTAGCCTGACTTTTTATCTCAGAATTGAAATCATAATATCAAATCTATACACAGCTTCAAAATCATAATACAAAAATTAAAATCTACTTTTTCAATGTAAAATCGACGTGTGTGTGGAGAATTAAGCATAACATTGTGAGTTCATAAGTTGTTTCAATTCCTGGCCCTCACTGGTCAAATTTGTTCTTTCATC
>OU503037.1:42024780-42054607 GCA_912172775.2 Fraxinus pennsylvanica | reverse complement strand
AAAATAAAAATTAATCTAAGCATGTAACTTATTCACCATTCATAGATTAATTTATGATTCAATATATTTCTCATTGCTAGGCAGACCAACTAACTCATACAAACACACAATTTTTTTAATTTTTTTTTGAAAATTTTCAAATTTTTTATTTTATCTAAAGCAATAAAAGAAAACAAAAACACATAAAAAATAAAAATAAAAACTCGTGTATTCTACCCCCAAACTTAAACTAGACATTGTCCTCAATGTCTTAAATTCTAAATCCGCATATATAAGGGTGTGGAAGAAAATGAATAAAAGACTCCAATTGCTAGCTTTCATATTGCTCCCGAAAGCTCCTTAGTTCTAATTGGTTTAAGTGTTCCGCGACATCATATTCCTAGACCATGCGGTTAAATAAAATATTCAAGATCAAATACTTGGAACAAGTATTTCTTAACTCTAACATCTAATAAACCAACTAACATAACGAAGATATAAGGGAAAACGAGGTATGGATGATAAGTCCCTAAAATTGAATAATAATAATAAAAAAAAACTACTCTAAACTATCATATTACTAGAAAGCATAATAAATAAAAATAAAAAAAAATTGGGTTGCATTCCAATAAGCGATTTGTTTAAAGTCCTTAGTTTGACTTTGTTGCTGAGGCTAGTCTGCAGGATGAAGTGGAACCGTTGTTTTCTCATTGGAGTAGTCACATCCCCAATAAGCCTTCAATCATTGTCCATTCACTTTGAACCTTCTTTGCTGATCATGAGAAACCACTTTCACAGCCCCATGCAGAAATACGGCCACTACCGTGAAAGGACCCGACCACCTAGACTTTAGCTTTCCTGGAAAAAGCTTGAGACGTGAATTGAACATCAACACTTGCTGACCAATTACGAACTCCTTTTTCCATATATGCTTATCATGCCATTTTTTTGGTTTTCTCTTTATAATTTTTTGCATTTTCATAGGAATCCGAACGAAACTCATCGAGCTCACGAAGTTGAAGAACCCTCTTTTCCCCTGCTGCTTTCAGATAAAAATTTAGCAAGTGCATTGCCCAATATGCCTTATGCTCGAGCTCAACTGGTAGATGACAAGTCTTTCCAAATACCAACCTATATGGAGAGATGTCAATAGGAGTTTTAAATGTCGTTCTATAGGCCCAAAGTGCATTGTCTAATTTTCGAGCCCAATCGTTAAGTGATGCATTTACTGTTGCTTCGAGAATCTTTTTCAGTTCCTTGTTAGAGATTTCTACTTGGCCACTAGTTTGCGGATGATATGGTGTTGCCACACGATGTTTCACTCCATATTTAGCCAACAATGTCGCAAGTTGGCGGTTGCAAAAATGTTTTCCACCATCACTAATAATCGCCCGTGGGGTGCCATACCTCGTGAAAATGTTCTTCTTCAGAAATTGAGTTGCCACTCGACCTTCGTTAGTTGGCAAAGCCACAGCTTCGACCCATTTAGACACGTAATCTACTTTCACCAATATGTATTGTTGACCGTAGGAAGAGGGGAAAGGTCTCATAAAGTCAATGCCCCACACGTCGAATATCTCAACCTCCAAAATGATGTTTAAGGGCCTCTCTTTATACCGTGAGATGTTTCCAGTCCTTTGGCTTCCGAAGTGATTTATAGTTCAAACTCCTTGATTGGTTAGCTTCCAAGTGAACCAAGGTAAGAAATGCTATTTTTGGGCAAACCCTAGATTTTTAGTTGGATGCTTGAATAAGTATTGTTAGTGGGAATTATAGTGTTGATGAAATACTTACAAGATAGCATGATTTTATAGATCTGTATGTAATTTAAACTGGTTGTGGTGTTGGTTGCTAGTTTCACTAGATTGAAGTGGATATTTGCATTTATTCTTGGATGAAAGGTTATGTTGATGAATTAATTATTAGTAAATAGACTAAAAAGTGTAATTGGTCCCATTTGATTAAAAGAATAATTTGGGACATTTATTCAAGTATCGAGAAATTTAGTTGAAGTATTATAACATTGCATATTAGAGGTTTCTTGACTTGATAGTGGTTGAATTAGTTATCTTGTATGGTATTTCAGGTGACGACGAGGATATTGAAAATGTTTATCAGCTAGTCTAGCTTGTAGCTTGTACTTGTGAGTGGAAAAGCTTATTTTTCAGAAACAAATAATTATTTAATTTATATCATATTAGAAAGTTAATTATTTTATATAACTGGTTTAACAACATGTTTTTCAGGATCAAATGGATTTTATACTCAATTCTTTTAAAGTTAAATTCTGTTCATTGAAATCATTTTTCTAGCATGTTATATTCATATTACATATTTTAGTATATTTGGAGTTATTTTAAAACCACCAGAAAGTATCCAGATGATTTTACTACAGTCTGCACTGGTGCGAATGTGTTTCCACAGTGTATGACATTATATAATTATTTTACCCGATCTGCACTAGTGTGAATGTGTTTCCACAGTGTATGATCAATTATGGTGATTTTACCCGCTCTGCACTATTGTGAATGTGTTTCCATAGTGTATGACCAGATTATAGCTTTGCGCGCGTATGACCAGAATTACAGAATTTCAGAATTACAGAATTTCAGAATTTAATAGCTTTGTCATGTATATTGTTACTTATCGACACATGAGCAAGGTTATTCAGGGTACCTTTTTGGTGTGATATTTCAGTATTTCTACAGTTTATTTGATTTGCAGTTATAGAATTCAGATTAGTCAGTTTTTAGTTTAAAGATTTCAACTTATAGTATTAAACTACAAAAATATTTCAAAGAGTTTCGGAGATATCAGATTAAATATTTTCGATATATTTTATAGTTATTGGTTTAGAATGAAGAATGATGGATTTTATGATTTAATCATGTTTAAGTTTTTATGAGTATCATCAGATTTCAAAATTTCTCAAAATTTCAAAAGAGTAAGAATTTTCAGAAAATATGTATAAATGGAAGAAAAGTATATACTTATCTTTAAACAATCCATTCACTGAGTTACAAGCTCATATATTTTGTCACCTCTTTTCTTATCAGATAATAGTTGAGTTGAGCTGCATCGGAGCCTGTTGCTCCATCTAGTTGAGCCACCCTTGTCTATATTTGTATGACTCATTTTGTCAATTTACCCAGTATATATTTCTTCTGGGATACATGCATGTGTTGTCAGAAAAGTTAGATTGTAATTCACGTATCCATAGCATGAGCTCACTGCATATTGAGTATTTTGAGTACATTTGAGACTTTTGTATGTTAACTATTTGTAAAAGTCGACTTTCCAGTATTGTATTGTGAATAGTTTGAGTTGTGAGGGGCTGGAGTACCCTGTTTTAAATTATATGTATTAGTTTGAGAATATTGATTGTTGTTCAGGCAGTTTTAGTCAATATTACTGGGGAAATTCTGTCAAAAATTTTATATAAGTGTGTCACAGTTAGAACATGTCATAGTCGTCTTGGTGGTGGGTTCGGCACTTAGCTGGTATCTACAATCGGCGCACGACACGTGTCGGGTCTATTAGGATGACTTGAGACGGGTCGTGTCAATATTAAAGTCAATTAGTGCTACAAACAAAAGTTCATAAAAAGAAATAAATTAAGTGTTTAATTAAACCAAAAAAATAAAAATAAATAAATAAATAGCTAGTGATAAATAATATTGAGAAACTATTATTCATTAATATTAGTTTAAACCAATTACATGACAAGTGATTTAGCCCTTCCCTACTTTTAATATTTGATGTATCCAATTGAGCAATTCACATCTTTTACGAGAGTGGTAATAAGTGCAATCGAACACTTTGAACTCTCTTCAATGTAAAAAAAACTTTTGCACTAACAATCATTTGTGCATTTCTCTCTACATTGTTCAATCTTCTTCGAGATCGAGCCTTCCACTTCCAAAATGGGGCTGAAAAAGTTCTCCACGCCAAGAATCTTGTAGTAATCCACCTTCGTTCTGCCCTGGCACCGTCCCAGCTGCGATGGCTTGCAACATTCGCTCCACCCCAAAAGTCCATTCGGGCTCAGACACACCACTTACATATAAGGCTGTAAATGAATCGGATGTGGACCGGACCTGCCTATATCTAATCCAATCTGATAATCCAACGAGTATTTGATTATTAAATCCATATCCGTTTTGCTATGTTATCGGATATCTGATCCGATAATCCGATCCGAAATTAAAGAAATTAGGAAAAAAATAATGTTGGAATCAACTTTTTTTATTATTGTTTTTCCAATTTTTCAAATTTTTAAACGAGTTTAATAATTATAAAATTTTCAACTACTTTATGTTTTGAATTTGATAACTTTTTTATTCTAAATTTATTTAATTTCTCATTTATTTATTTTAGTCACAAATAATATGTCATAAAAATATTTTATCGACTCAATTATTTATAACAAATCGGATCGGATTGTTATCGGATCGGATTGACCTATATCCATATTTGATCCATTTAGTTAACAGATTATCGGATTCGAATCTTGATCGGGTTATCTATTGACCTATATTCATATTTGATCAATTTAGTTAACGGATTATCGGATTCGAATCTTGATCGGGTTATCGTACTAAGATCCTAAATCCATCTCCCATTAATTTCATCGAATTCGGATCGGATTCGGATCAAAATCCAATTCATTGACAACTCTACCTACATACCCCTTTGGCATAGTCCGTATAGTCCACACTTAGATGGCTATGCACATTCTCTAACATAATATCTTGAAAAGAAATCAAAACGGTCCTTCAAGAAATCAAAACGGTCCTCTCATCTCAAGTAGCTTACTTTGTCATAGTGTGCTTGAGCCCCATGTTTTAGTCAAAAATATGTTTTGTAATAGTTATTTTTTGGAGATGTGTGGTTAAAAAGTAAGTGAAAGTTTTAGGTTTACGTACAAAATTAATTTATTAAAAGAATGTATGGTTGAAAATGAATTTAATATCCCGCAAGAGTTATGGTATCACGGACAAGTAATAAAGTGAAAAGTAAAGTATCGCTCTGACGAGAACTATGCACTTAAATTAGACTTAATTAATCATAACTTTAATCGAATAGCAAATTGTGTTTGAATGATTTTATACTAAATGATCTAATTGAACTAATTATTCCATTGAGCAATTTATAAAGTTTTTGTAAATTTAGATGTGATACTAAGACCTTAAATCCCCCTTATTAATAACTTTCAATGCAAATCAGGAACATGACAATATGTGCTCATTTTTTGTTGATCAATATACCTAAGTTAGTTAAAAGCATTTCTCAATGTTAATTAAATCAATCATTTCACGTGACATTTCTACATCTCTATGAAAGATACGAACATGAAATCATACATTAAAAATACTAGAACATCTATAGAAATCATGCAAAGTATAGCAATATATTTCTATCCTTTATTGAAGTTTACAATAATCGTTATAAAGTGCTATATATCATATTGTTCCTCTCAAAATCAATAAAATTCAAAATTAATCCAATTAGTGATTAAATAATTGAAAAATCATTAAATCTTATAACAATCATTCAAGAATAAATACATTTAAGGTCAAATTAAAATCCTAGTCTAATATTACAAAATCACAAGAAAACATGTTTAATTGAAAGAACATAATCCGAATTTTAGTTTGATGAAGGAGAAGAAGATGGATCTTTAAAAATCAAGGTTGAAACTCCAATTTCTTGAAAATTTGTAATTGCTCTTTAACTCATAAGAACAATAGATTGGCCTCTTTTTGATGATATTCATTAATGAATTTTGGTGTATGAGATGTATATGTGAAAGGTCCATGATATTGGCTGCCCATGTTTAGTATTTTATAAAGGTGAAGTAGGTCAAAAATCGTGCAAGGAAGTGATTTCTATGTAGAATTTTGGAAGAAAAAAAAAGGAAACAACACGATTTTGCTAGATTTGGCTTGGGCAGTTGCCCAGTAGGAAATTGGGCACTCGCACAGGCAGGCAAGATTTTTAGCCACTATTTTTTTAACTTTCGAGCCTGGCGACTAGGTAGTCACCCAGTTATACAAGTTTCTAAACTTTGCATTTTGGTACTTGAATTTGATTCTTGATTCTTTTAAGTCATTTCTCTTTTAATTCAATCATTTAACTTCTAATTTCATCCAATTGATCCACAACATCTTCAATTTTCATTTTGTGGTCCGAATTAACTATTGAAATGTTTCAATTTAGTCCTCATACTTTGGATTTCGCCATTTTCTCTCTATTTTTCTCTTATTTCTTCAAATTCCACTTTCGATCATCGAGTTTCATCTATTAAACGAAATATACAATAAATTAAGCTATATTGCATCAAAAGAACTATTAAATACATATATTTTTAGGCTCAATTAAGTGTATAACGTACATTTATCAAACACCCCCAAATATAAACATTTGTTTGTTCTTAAACAAAATCATAACCTCACTTAGAACAAACACACAAATATGCAAAAGTTTACGTTAGATAGCCTGCTATTTTGCATCAGAATTGAAACCATGATATTAACTTTATGAACAGCTTTAATGTCATATTATCAAAATCAATATCAACTTTTCCAATACAAAATTGATGTGTGTTTGTGTGTGTGAAGAATTAAGTAAAACACTATAAATTCACGAGTTGTTTCAATTCCCGACCTTTTATGGTCAAAATGGGGGGAAAATGGTGCAACTTATACTAACATCCAATGGAATAATAACAGAAAGTATACCTGTTATGCATAGGATTAGAGGAATGATGTTTTCTCTTGCATGGTGGAATATGTTTCTCAAAAGTTGCAATAATAAATGATGTCTTTTTGAGAGCCCGCAAGTAAATTTGCTTGTCATACCAGAACAATTTATTGGTACGTCTGATTGCAAATGTTTGTCACATGTCCATAAATGATAAATCGGTGCAATTCATTGCAGGGACGGAAAAGTGCGAGCAAATGGGAAAGGGTTGGTTGGTGGGAGGTTTTACCTCGATTACCCTAGCGTGGGGGCAACTGCAACCTTAATGATGGCAGCTTGCATGGCTGAGGGGAAGACCTTGCTCTCAAATGTTGCTCAAGTATGATAAATATAATCACACAGATATATTCACTTGTAACTAATGCTTCCCTTCTGATGAATAAACTGAATGATTACCAGATAATACTGATTTTTGGGCCGAATTAAAATCTGATTTTAATCTAAGTCAAAGTTAAACAATCAATATCAGTCACATCTTTCATGAGTCCACATCTTTTCAACCACACATTTCAAAAATTTCTATTACAATCCACTAAAAATCAGATTTTAATCCACACCAAACACCTAACGGAGGTAGCCATTGTGTCAGTACTGTGAAATTTCTGCCCAGGAACCAGAAATAATTGAACTTGCTCATTTCCTGACAGAAAGTGGGGCATGTATAAATGATGCAGGATCAGACAAGATTTATATCTGTGGAAAAAATCAGTTACATGGTTCTGAATATGGCACAATGCCAGACAGAATCGAAACGGGCACCTTCATACTTGCTGCTGCAATTACTCGATCCTGCTTCTCTCTATCACCTGTCTTTCCTTGCAGTTTATCTGGCTTGTTAGAAAAGCTCCAGGTGCTGGCTGCAAAATATTATTCAGCCATAACAATCTGCAGGTATATAAACATTTGTGGAGTTTCTCCCTCACCCCACCCCCACCAACACACACACACACACACAACATGCATGAATTCTGATCATTAATGGATTTGGTACTCCAGCTTTCTGCAATCCCTGCAAGTAGGGGGGATGACTTGCGAGGCTTCAATTTTAGAACCCAACCGTACCCAGGATTCCCAACAGATCTCCAACCCCAGACAATGGCTTTGCTTTCAACATGTAGTGGCTCAAGCATTATAGAAGAATCTGTGTTTGAAAATCACATGGGTCATGGTACGTGTTAACTCAGTGATGCGAATCATTCAGTGATTATTTGCCTTCCATTTTCTTTTCAGCATCAGCTGCATACACATAATTGCTACTATACTTTTAGAATTAATCTATGGAGGTTTTCATCAAAATTGTTCTGCATGAACTGATGAACGGCTCTCAGGACGTCAGGTTGACAAGTTAAACTTGTCAGCATACTGTGCATCCTTGTCTGTTAACACATCATTTGATGCAAGTAAAGTTGGGTCTATCTTTGACCTGCTGATGTTTCATTTTGGATCTCTCATTTTCAGTAAGAGAATTACAGAAGTTTGGAGCCAAAATTGAGGTTTGTGGAAGTACTGCATTGGTTTTTGGCAAAGAAAAGGGAAGGTTAGTTCTCTGTTCCTTTAACTAATCATAAAGCACCCCTTCTTCTATGCACATTCATACAATAAAAAATATACTGAAGTTTTATGGTCACTAATTGTCTTTTGGCAGTCACTTTTCTGGGAGTCGTGTCACTGCTACTGATTTAAGAGGCGGAACGTCATTGGTTTTAGCCGGGTTAGCTTCAGAAGGAATTACAGAAATTAATGGAATTTCACATATTGATCGAGGTTATGAGAATCTGGAGTCGAAGCTTTGTCTCATAGGAGCTGATATCAAAAGACAGGATCTTAACAAAGGCCATGCCAACAATTTTATCACGCCCGTTTGCACGTCTACTACCTAATCAACATGTCATATAGGCATTAGTGCACACTAACATACTAACCCATCGGTATTTGAATGACTACAATGTGTTTAGTAAGGCATATTCCTTACTTTTTGAGAGCATTTGGATTAGGATTTTTTTGCTATTCATTCCATGTGTAAAGAGGAAGGAAGAGGCTTGTACAATTGTATTTTACATCTATGCTAAATGAATTGCGCACCGGAATAAGATCAAACGAATTTATTCATAAAGCGTGTGCTTGAGTAACAGGTTCAGAGCAAAATAGTGATCACAACAGCATAACATAATGAAACCCATCAGTCTTGTTCTCATACAATGGGTGCCTTTATATATCCCAAATGTGTTGAATTTGCAACTTTGGTTAGTGTCTTCAAGTCGTAGACAATCCAACACCTAGACTCAGTTTGGTGATAGAAATAGCCCACACACTTGCAATCTGTGGTACATTTATTTGAGCACTGGCCCTCTGACATTGGCCCATTTCCTCTTGTATACTTGGTTATGAAATGGTCTACCCCTTCCAATTTGTAGAACTTAATATCATTTGCTTTGCAAGCTGTTATCTTTGGAGGCTCACAATTCTTGCTCCATCCCATTAGCCCATTTGGCAATGGACATGCAACGCATTGGCTCTCCTCGCATAGTCCGAACTTTCCGCACCTCTCCGGCAATTGGCATTCGTCACCGGTCTCTCTAGAGAAGAGTGTGAAAGTCACCTCCCATGCACTGTAGTCTGCCTTGTCATAGAACGTGTAGGCTTTTAGGGTACCATCGATCCCCAATCGAAGATATGTTAATGTACTGTTGTATTTAGGCCTAGATATATATCGAGCCCCTCCGTTCGGATAATCTAGTTTTAGTACATACGCGTAAGCTTCCTCCGTCTCTGGGTCACAATCGAATTTTAAAGACTTTAGAGTGCTTCGTCCAATCGAGAGATAATCTTCAGAGTCAAAATATAGCATGGGAGCTGGTGTAATGTTATTCTTGTAATACATAGCAAATCGTTTGGGTTCCAATAACAAACTGTATGGCCCATCCTCATTCTCTTTCTCAGAGACCCGACTGACGAGCTTGTTTGGGCCTCCTACCCGAAGAGATTGACCCACCAACAAAGTGTCTGTAGGAGAATCAAAACTTTGCCATACAAAGTTTCCCTTGGAGTCATAGAGAACCATGTTACCATTTGGTAACAACTTGAACCCAACAACGCCCTTGTTCGCCGTCCTGGATTGCCATGCAATACGACCATTGGCATTGGCCAAAACTAGGTTCCCATCGGTGCCCAAGGAGAACGTGGCATTTTCCCCAACAGGGCTTCCACGATTGGCCTCCCAAACCCATCGCATAAGTGATTCAGAATGCACAGTACCCATCCGTAAAGCTAATGTATAAGCACCGAGCGTCGTGTTATAAAAACAAAGTTGAAAAGGACTACTTGAAACCGGCATAACTCGGTAATAGGCATTGTATTCAACTATGTAATCTCCAAATTCACCTTTATTGACAAACTTGAAGGTTTCTGAATCAGGAACAACAGCTTGAGCAATGAAAGAAAATGCAATGAGCAAGAAAAGAGCAAATAAGCAAGAAGAAGACATCTTATAAGTTGATAATGCATTGGTGTCCTGCCCCAACATTCTATATATAGAGAAGAATAACAATATTATACTCTTTGCAACTTGTCATTTGTAAGTAATTACACGTGCAATGCAATCTTGGTCAAAGAAAAATTGTGGTCAAAGTAGATCTGCCCTCTTTAAAATAATAATAACAAGTGGGTTTGCGACTATTATTGATCGAAACACGCTTTTGGTCTAATTTCATGCGAAGGGACCCCTTTTTGGGTAACGGATAACAAGAGAAGATTTGTACTGGAAGGCACTATCTATTTCACGACAATGACTCTTTTTTCTCGTTGCATTTTATATTCAATCTTCCACTAAATTAGCGTATATTATATTTGATAGTGGTTTGCTCAATAAGTCTAATAAAAAAACTTTAAAAAATTTTAAATGAGAAAAATGACATTAAGTACACAAGTGTGGATTAACTTCAAAGAATGCAAACTGAGTATTTGGACAAATAAATTGCTACCAGATGTGTTATAAATGGAACGTTGAGGAAAAGAATTCGACTAAAAAAGTTCGGAATACAAGTATTACAATTATAAAAGATTAGGACCTTTAGTGATATTAAAATGTGCTACAAAATAAAAAACGTGGTACGAATATAATTAGCCAATATCAAAGTCAATTATTGCTACAAGCATCTTGTAGTAATCCACCTTAGTTCTGCCCCTGGCACCTCCCATCTGCGGTGGCTTGCAGCATTCGCTCCACCCCAAAAGTCCATTCGGACTCAAACACGCCACCCTACATACCCCTTTGGCATAGTCTGTATAGTCCACACTTAGATGGCAATGCACATTCTCTAATATAATATCTTGAAAAGAAAGCAAACCTGTCCTCTCATCTTAACTAGCTTACGTTGTCATAGTGTGTTTGAGCCCCATGTTTTAGTCAAAAATATGTTTTGTAATAGTTATTTTTTGGAGATACGTGGTTAAAAAGTAGGTGAAAGTTTTAGGTTTACGTACAAAATTAATTTATTAAAAGAAAGTATGGTTGAAAATGAATTTAGAAAAAAAATTAATTTTTAGAGAATGAGGATTAAACAAAGGCATATGAAGTGTAGGCCTTCATGTTGCCATAGGAGCCGAGTCTCAGGAAAGAAAGTGTAGCATCGTAGTTCAGCTTGTTGAGGTTGAAATTCCCACCACCACGGACAGGCCGTGAGTGGAGGAGCCACTTGTGGGTTGCGATGGTGCATCCTTAATTCTCCTCAGGATAAGTTCATAAGCTGTTGCATTGTCATTCTTGCATTCTTCATTTAAGGTTACGGTCTTTTGAGGTATAACATTTCCAAGCACCAGAATTTATTAGCTAGCCCGAGTTATTCACATAAAAATTTATCTCAGATTTTCAAGCACAACGATTGTTTGATTTCCCGCGAGTTATGGTATCACGAACAAGTAATAAAGTTAAGAGTAAAATATTGTTCCCACGAGGACTATGTACTTAAATTAGACTTAATTAATCCTAACCTTAATCGAATAGCAAATCGTGTTTGAATGATTTTATACTAAATTATCTAATTAAACTAATTATTATAGTGATCAATTTATGAAGTTTTTGTAAATTTAGATGTGATACGACTAAGACCTTAAATCCCCTTATTCATAACTTTTAATGCAAATCAGTAACATGACAATATGTGCTCATTTTTGTTCATCAATGTACTTAAGTTAGTTAAAAGCATCTCTCGATGTCAATTAAATCTATCATTTTATGACATTTTTTATATCTCTATGAAATATACGAACATGAAAGCATGCGTTAAAAATACTAGAACATCTATAGACTTTACAATAATTGTTATAAATTGTTATATATCCTATTGTTTCTCTCAAAATCAATACAATTCAAATTAATTCAATTAGCGATCAAGTAATTGAAAAGTTAGTAAGTGTGTGTTTGATGGATATTATTGAGAAAATAATGTATTTTAAATAGTGATATGATGGAAAATATATGGTTAAAAAGTGAAGAAAAATTATTGATGTGATGGAAAATATTTTTTTATTGAATAATGTGTGGTTGAAAATGAGTTTTGAAAAAATGTATTTGGAAAGAATGTGTACCAAACATGGGCTAAATCCTATAACATTCATCAAAGAATAAACACGTGTTAAATGTCGAGGTTGAAACTCCAATTTCTTTAAAACTTTTATTGCCCTTCAATTCTCACAAGATTAATGGATTGACCTCTCTTTGATGATGTTCATTCATGAACTTTGGTGTATAAGATGTATATATGAGAGTTACATGATATTGGTTGCCCATATTTAGTATTTACAGAGGTGAAATTACGTTAAAAATCGTGCAAGAAAGTGGTTTCCATGTAGAATTTTGGAAGAAAAGGGAAACTACACGATTTTGCTAGATTTGGCTTGGGCAATCGCCTAGTAGGAAATTGGGCACTCACCCAAGCATGATTTTTAGCCACAGTTTTTGAACTTTCAAGTCGGGCGACTGGACAGTTGCCCAGTTATACAAGTTTTCAAATTTTGCATTTTGGTTCCTGAATTCGATTCTTGATTTTTTTTTTTGAAGTCATTTTCACTTGTAATTTCGGTCATTTATCTTCTAATTTCATCTGTCTCCAATCTTCATTATGTCGTTCGAATCAACTATTGTTGCAATTTAGTTTCCATATTTTGAATTTTGCCATTTTTATCTATTTTTATTTATTTCTTCAAATTTCACTTTCGATCGTCGAGTTTCACATATTAAACGAAATATAAAATAAATTAGGCTCTATTTCATCAAAAGAATTATTAAATGTCTATATTTGTTTGGCCCAAATACACAATAATGTAGAGCCTGTCCAAGGCATTTGCATCAGAAGCCCAACTAATGAACATGATATTAAAGGATACATTTCTCATCAATTAAAGAAGAAAAAAATAAAAAATATATATGATTTGAGCTACTCATTTTAATAAGGCCAACATTTGAAGATGAAATTCCAAATCCTAGGGTATCAAAGCTCATTAAACTCAAATTAGTATACAAATTTCAAGATTGATGTTTTTAGACGAGTCACTATCTTGCGAGACTTGTTAAGGGTAGTATTCGACATTGATTAAAGATAAAACAAATAAATAGCAAATAATGATGAGTTCTACTTTTCTTAAGAGCATCTGCAAAAAAAGACTCTCTATTTTTGAAAAGCATATTCTATTATTTGACACGAAGTATTGCGGCCAAAGGTGATGGTGGCATTCTCTTCGACAGGGCGACGATGATAGGTATCTCATACCCATTGCAAGAGGTCCTCGTCTCTCTGAATGCCAGCCTGAATTGCGAAAAATGTACGCAATATAAGTGGTATTGTAGAAACGAATCCTAAGGGGGGAATGTGTAAAAGTTATAAACGTCATTCCGAATTACACGACATCTTGCATCCTATAGACTTAAAATCACCATTTTTGTGAATTTGAAGGTTTCGCTGGCTGGAACTTGCGACCTCACACATGAAGCAAAGAGAAGAGGAGAGTGTGAGGATAATGAGTGAAAATGACCTCATATTGATATGAAAAGGTGATGTTAATTGTGGACAAGCATGCGGGTTTTGGAGGAATTTATTGTTTTTAAAAAAGAGCAATGCTACTAACCGTCACCAGTTTAGATGATGTTGACGGTCTAGTACCATCTAAAATGATGACGATCGCAATTAATCGTCTATTGTCACACTTGAGTGGTGAAGATCACAATTAATCCTCCACCGCCACACCTAGATACGTGACCTTCACAATCAATGACCGAAAAACATTACTCAATTAAAAATTAAATTTGAAAAGTGTTTGCAAGATAAATTCAAAGAAGTTGAGATATCTTATCACATGCATTAAAGATTTTACCAAGCAAGTGGACAAAATTAGGTTAGATGGCATGCAATGGTCTATGGTACAATTTGACACTCATTTATTATTCCAAATATTGTATGGAAATTGAATCAACTTTTAAATCTTGTAGGATCATTTAATCTCCAGAAACACCAATTTCTCTACAAAAACAAAATCCTGTTTTTGTGTCTGGCCATCGAGGGGGCGACAATTTCCACTTCGACGATCAAATTAAAGGACTATAGAAACAGGGTAAAAGATAAAAATAGAGTTTCGACAGCGTTTTTTTTAACCTCGCCTGAAAGTGGGATGATCTTGGGGCATATATAGGGAACGTGAAAGTGGTCAGCAACACCCATGTAGCGGTAACGTTGTAATTAGTTTGTAATAGTTAGCAGGTATGTGCAGGGCTAAGACTCAGTTGTGGCCGACTTGAGTCTAAATTCATGACAAAGAATGGTGTAACATATTCAATATATATAGTGTGTTTGGGACACATTCTTTTGAAAAAATATATTATTGAATAGTAGATTGATGGAGAATGTGTGGTTAAAAATGAAGGAAAAGTTATTATGTGATGGAAAATATTATTTTATTGAAGAATGTGTGGTTGAAAATGAGTAGAAGAATGAGAATGAAAAAAATTATAATATTTTTCATCACATCAATAATTTTTTGGGAGAGATTTTTGGAGGAAGAATTGATTTTGAATAGTAATATGATGGGAAATGTGTGGTTGAAAAGAAGAAAAAATTATTGATGTGATGGAAAATATTATGTTATTGAAGAATATGTGGTTGAAAATGAGTAGAAGAATGAGAAACTTTAATTTCTTTATGAAAAGCTTTAATTTGCATTTTGAAAATCATAGAAAGTTCAGATTTTTGTACAATAAAGAATGAAAATATTTTACCATTCAAGCAGTCAAATTTAGGTTAGAAGGCATGCAAGTGAAATAAATTATCTATTGCAATTTGACACATTCATTGACACAATTGTAGGACAACTAAATCAATGACGAACGTAGACATTTTAAATTAAGGGCACAATCAAATTTGCAAAAAAGTTGTGAAAAATTTTACATTCGAAAATTTACATAGGGTATCACTTTTTTCGGTTGCAAAATTTCAAAATTTTTTTATGTCAATTATATTGAGAAATTTGTCGTACAAAAATAATAAATAATAATGAAATAATTAAAATTTTTTAAAGAAAATACGAGTTAGACATTTCTTTTTAAAGCGCACGTTTGATACACCTTTAATTATTTTCGATATTTGTTTTGGAGCAATCGATATGTTTATGATATAATTCTCGGAAACGAGCTTTGAAATGACATAGGAGATTTGTGGATTAGGCTAGTGTATGATCGTCGAAATTTTTTTAAAGTTTGCATGTTATTAAAATTCTCGAAATACTAGTTTGGAACGACCTATTTTGACAAGTCGTAATATTTGATATGATTTGATCATTTCATGCACCGTTAGTGACGTGGAAAACAACTACGTGGGCATTTCGAAATTGTATTAAGAATGCAATATTTCAACTTCATTTTGACATCCCGTAATTATTCAAAAACATAGAATTAATTGTGGTAAAAAAAAAAAGACCAGTGACCTGAATATTTATAATAATAGTTTGATATTTATTTAGAGTGGAGCCCATGGATAAATGTTACACTAAAACCTTTATAAAATAATAATAATAATAATGTTGACACTGAAAAAAATATTATTTTAGAGAGATTATTAATTCATCGATAAATAAATAATGTATTAATTTATCGATAAATGAATATTTAATAAATTTATAGAGTAATTTATGTTTTTATAACTTACATTATATTTTATCATAACACTACATCCTTTAAACTTTTTTTTTTACACATTGAATGTGATGGAATTCAAAATTTAATCGGGAAGCACGGAAAAAGGCAAGCATGTACATACATACATTAAAGAGGAAACATTAATGTACATGCATTGACTTTGAAGTTTACTATCTAGAAAGATTAATCTTTTAAGTTATTTCGTGTATACATGAAACATAATTTCTACGGTCATTAGTTTTAACCTAAGACCCCTATTATTCAAGGGATACTCAATACACTTACCAATGATGATCATGATCATAATTCGGATAATAGTTATGTATTACCAACTATTCCTTCAAAGAGGCATTTCAGTTCTATCTTTCATTCATGAAATTTAGCACTTAAAAGTTTCTCATTACCATATGTTTTTAAAAGTACATAGATTGTATTCGAACATTTGTCGAAAACAAAAAATTAATATCGTAGACGCTTTAAAAAAAAATAAGGATGCAAGTAATAGTAACGATAAGTAAAAGAGTATTGTTTCTGCGAGAATTTAGAGTTTAATTTAATTTTGACAATTTGAGCTCAAATTGAATATACACAAAAAATGGTTGAAACAAATAGTAATGATCCTAACTAGATTATACTACGCCTTTTCTAATAAGTTCAATTGACAAAAATACATAATAAATCGAGAACTCATCGCCCAAAATACTAAATTGCAAGAAGGAACTTGAAGATTGATTTTCGTCCCCCTGAATGTCTTCAATGGAGTGCCAAGGAAATCGCATTTCTCTATTGCTTGAATTTCCAAAATTCTGAACTAAAGATCTTGAAATTATGTATAGAGAGTGTGTTTTTCTCTCTAAAGCTCTCTTCTTCCTTTGTCATGATCTCATAGCCTCCAAAATTTAAATTCGTGCACAAATCTCAGTAGAAGTCAACTTAAATTGGGACAATTGCATTGGCATGATTATGACTCTGATCAACCTAGTGAAATATTTTTTTCATTTTTCAAATATTTACGATTTGTTCCCCATCTTCCATAATTTGTTCATTTTTAGTCATTTTTATTCAATTTTTGCTCCGTTTCTTCACAAGTCATCCAATATTGAGCTTCTTCTAAAACAACCAATAAAAATACTTCCAAACGCCCACTTTAATGACCCAAATAAATGTAAAATTATACTTATGAACGACGATTACCTAATGCATTATAGCTCTATTACCATCTAACAAAATACAAATAAATACTGAACGGTAGCCTTGGACACTGAAAAAATAAGACCGATAACAATCATCATTCAAATCCATTAATTAATTCGTCTAAATCTATCCATTATTATTGGATTTTGACCACTTTTATAATATTGGAATATCTCATTGGACATCGCCCAACAAAATTTGCTAAGACCCACAAAATATTTTTATTTCATGTAGGAAATTTGAAAAAAAAAACACATTGAATGTGATGGAATTCAAAATTTAATCGGGAAGCAGGGAAAAAGGCAAGCACACACATTAAAGAGGAAACATTAATGTACATGCATTGACTTCAAAGTTTACTATCTTGAAAGATTAATCTTTCAAGTTATTTCGTTTATACATGAAACATAATTTCTACGGTCATTAGTTTTAACCTAAGGCCCCTATTATTCAAGGGATACTCAATACACTTATCAATGATGATCATGATCATAATTCGAATAATAGTTATGTATTACCAACTATTCCTTCAAAGAGGCATTTCATGCAATCGTAACCTTAAATAATTACTTTGTACAAAATAAAAAAAAAAAAAATCAAATGTAATATGCGCATTGCAAAAAATTAGGAATAAAGTTTAGTTTGGTTTCAGTGCAAAGAAAAAGTAAAAGGCTTTAGATGCATATGTTGAAAAAGATGCAAATTAAAAAACAGTTATCAAATTAAAATTTTTTGTTAATTTGTATTAATATGAACTTTTATGAATTGAAGCTATTATTATTTTATATATTTGTTAGGTTTTAAAAGACTCGAAATAGGTACGGGTACGAAAAATAAGGTCTTCGTCCCGTTTAAAGTTAATTTCAAATTTAAGTTTTGGAAAAAAAAAATTACTAACTAAAGATATAAAAAATAAACGAGACAATAAACGAGACAGGGGATCCGCCCCGCCCCGCCCAGTCCCGTCGCATCCCTCCGGTCTCGCTTTAACCAAGTACGGGAGTGGGACAAAGTAATAAAAATAACCGATGGAGTGGAGAGATAAATGACTTACCCATTCTGTTATCATTCCTACTCCTACCTCATTTTGAGTTGGGATAATGCATGAGTGGTTGGATGCCAAATTTTTTTCCAACATACTATGTTCAAACACTCCTAAAATTAGATTAAGATTGGAGAAGATTTTATGAAAGTAGAATTGGGACGAGACAACGTGGTGGTGGTGGTGGTGGTGGAGGTGGAGTGGAAAGGGGTCGGAAAGGACAGGGAGGAGGAGTTTGGCATGCAATGGGTGGAGAAATGAAGATTATGAATATTTTATTTCTTTTCTATCTTTCTAATATTTACTTTTTTTAAGAAGTAAAGGGTAAAATCATCATTTCTAACAAAATTAGCCAAGTATTTAAAGGAAAGAGTAAAGTTATCCATTGGGAGCTTAAGTGCTACCAAAATGCTATCAAAATGAAAGGTTGAGGACACAAATGCTACTTTATAAAAGGTTGGGGACAAAAGTACAAGAAGTGTCAAAGAGATAGAGTGGGAATCCAATATTTTATTTCCTTTATTTTAATGTTTTATCTCATGTCATGTGTTGTTCAGTTAAGTTAAGAGATTTTTCATCCTTAATTAGCTTCAAGGATTTTCTTGTCATAGAACTACTATTCAAACACTTTATAGGTTATCATTGTATTCGGTTGAATTTGATTATTAATAAAGTTGAAAGCTTTCTCATATATTTTTCGAATTTTCAATTATTTATACTATAAAATTGCTGTTATTTATCATTTATTTACATAAATAGGATCCCAGCTAGAGATGGCAATGAGGCGGGTTCGAGGAGGAGAACCCCCGGCCCATCCCATCTTAGACAGGGCGGGTTCAGGGCGTGGGCTTGCCCTGTTTCCTACCCCGTTTATTTATTTTTTTTCAAAAAATTTCAATTAACTATTTTTTATTTTTAATTTGTAGTTAATTATTTTTTTAAATTTGGGCGGGGCAGGTTCGGGGCGCTTCGAGACCAACCCCGTCGGGGCAAGTTTTTTTCGCCCCATTCTGGGCGGGGCGACGTTGAGGCAGGGTGGGGTGAATTTTTTTGCCATCACTAATCCCAGCGCGCTACAAGGATTTCAGTTCTCTCTTTCATTCATGAAATTTAGCACCTAAAAGTTTCTCATTACCATATGTTTTTAAAAGTAAATAGATTGTCTTCGAACATTTGTCGAAAACAAAAAATTAATATCGTAGACGCTTTAAAAAAAATAAGGATGCAAGTAATAGTAACGATAAGTAAAAGAGTATTGTTTCTACGAGAATTTAGAGTTTAATTTAATTTTGACAATTTGAGCTCAAATTGAATATACACAAAAAATGGTTGAAACAAATAGTAATCATCCTAACTAGATTATACTACGCCTTTTCTAATAAGTTCAATTGACAAAAATACATAATAAATCGAGAACTCATCGCCCAAAATACTAAATTGCAAGAAGAAACTTGAAGATTGATTTTCGTCCCCCTGAATGTATTCAATGGAGTGCCAAGGAAATCGCATTTCTCTATTGCTTGAATTTCCAAAATTCTGAACTAAAGATCTTGAAATTATGTAGAGAGTGTGTGTTTTTCTCTCTAAAGCTCTCTTCTCCTTTGTCATGATCTCATAGCCTCCAAAATTAGGTTAAATTCGTGCACAAATCTCATTCCACGTAGAAGTCAACTTAAATTGGAACAATGCATTGGCATGATTATGACTCTGATCAACCTAGTGAAATATTTACGATTTGTTCCCCATCTTCCCTAATTTGTTCCTTCTTAGTCATTCTTATTCAATTTTTGCTCCGTTTCTTCATAAGTCATCCAATATTGAGCTTCTTATAAAACAACCAATAAAAATACTTCCAAACGTCCACTTTAATGACCCAAATAAATGTAAAATTATACTTATGAACGACGATTACCTAATGCATTATAGCTCTATTACCATCTAACAAAATACAAATAAATACTGAACGGTAGCCTTGGACACTGAAAAAATATGACCGATAACAATCATCATTCAAATCCATTAATTAATTCGTCTAAATCTATCCATTATTATTGGATTTTGACCACTTTTATAATATTGGAATATCTCATTGGACATCACCCAACAAAATTTACTAAGACCCACAAAATATTTTTATTGGATTCGAATTTATATTATTATAATATTTTAAGATTTAGACATCTTCCAATAGGATATACGACCCAAAAAAGAAAATAAAAATAATTTATGCAGAGTATTCGAAATATCGTATAATACGAGTTATTGATAAAGAAATCATTTTCCATAAAAAAAAACGAAATATTTTTATTTTCAGTTTAATTGAAGAAAATTGGTAATTGGAAGTAGGCCCGGACCAGATCACCGTTGATTGTCCAATCAACTAAACACTATGTTGATTAAGGCTTTCTAACATATCTTTTCTTGATTCTATAAATGAAGTAGATAGAGGTCTCTTTTGGAAATAGTAAGAAAATGAATAACCTAATGCATGAGGGACCATCCTTGTAATAATTGAAAGTTAGGGCCCCTCTATTGAAAAATCGGACAACAGATACTCCCTCCAAAAAGATACCCTAATATTTTATTGAATTTTACAAAATACACCCTGAGGGTGCTTAGGAGTTTTCGATTTTGACCGATTTTTGGTTGGCACCATTTACGAGTGTTTGAAAATATCGATACTTACTATTTTTTTCGAACATCGATTTTCATCCATAATCAGTGTAGTATAATTTTGACTAAATTTCTTCACATACCAAATCGAGGAGTTTTGATAATTTCTCGTATTTTCTTTTAATTTTACTCTATATAAAATAATTATTTCTAACGAAAATATTTTATTCAAAACTAACTTGTAAATAAAAATATATTAAGTAAAAAAATTATTTATAAGCAAAAAATTACATTATAATTAAAAAATACTTATAAGCAAAATATTACTTTTAAGATAAGAAAAAGTACAGTATAATTAAACAAATACATTTAAGTAAAGATTACTTTTATGTAAGATTTTATTTATAAAGTAAAAATGCTACTAATGAGATAAAAAATTACTTATAAAATATAAAAATTACTTATAAATTAAAAAAATCACTAAAAATGATTTAAAAGTATAAAATTAACATATCACTTATTTGTAAAAGAATTTCATATAAAAAATTATAAATTGAAAATATTATTAAAGGACATATAAGTAATTATTTTTAAAAAAACTTTCAGAACCCATGGATTATTAAACTTTTAAGTATGAAAAATGTTATTCATCCCCAGTGGGGATGGATCCCCAATCTATGTGGATATAAATAATTGGTTAAATGATAGATGAAATTAAATGACTTATTTAATTTCACATATCATTTAATGCCACATTAACGCCACGTAGATTGGGGATGAATAGCATTTCTCTTTAAGTATATGTTGGATAGTTTTGAGCCCCTGTTTGAGTCACATTAATTTTTTCATTCTCATTTTTTACTCATTTTCAACCACACATTTCAATAAAATAATATTTTCTATCACATCAATAACTTTTCCTTCATTTTCAATCACACATTCTCCATCAATCTACTATTCCAAAATACATTCTTCTAAAATAATGTGGTTCAAACGCATCTTAAACATTATTACTAAAATAACTCAAAATCGATCTGCTTATAAACACTCAAAACAAGTATTTTAAAAAATGCTCATAATTGGTACATCGAAACTCTCAAATAGGCCATAAGGTGTATTTACACTTAATTTATGTATTACATTTTCACGTACGATAACAAAAAACAACTTTTGCTACAAAATTACCAAATTTCCAATAATTAAAAATAAATAATTACACCATTTGTATTCAATTAGGTAACGATTTACATACTAATTTCTTTAACTATGATTTTTTATTCTTCAAAAGTTCAATTATTATTTCATTTCAATCCAAAACTAATTATTTTTACTCTCATTCATTCATTCATCCATCTAATTATATTAATATTCTTTTCTATGCATCATTTAGATATTAAAAAAAAAATCATTTCATTTTCGCACAAATTATATGTTTTATTATTATATTTGCACATTCTTCTCTTCTATGAAGTTTTCTCGAATAAAAGAAAAAATAATCCACAATAAATATCAATAATTACGAATGCATTCATAACAATTTTTTAAAGTTACAAAACTCCCGCAACTTAAAATGAATAAACAATGATTTTTAGCTGGAACATAACAACTAATATAAAAAAAATTACTTTAATTGATTGTTTTAAATTTTTATTCATTGAACAAAAAATATTAATTAAAAAATATTAATTAAGACTTTTATTTATTTTTACAGTGTTGAAAGTGTCAAATGAAGGATTTTCAATATTTATCGATATGTTAATAACTTACTAAATGTACGAGCTTAGGAAAAGAATATTACACATTTCATAAATCTCACAATAAAGCTTTTAAAAATGAGCATTTAATGAAAATAAATAATGCAAATCGTTATATAAAATAATATACATGGTGAGATTTTGTTAGGTTTTGTGACAAAAATTCTATGTGATTTAGAATTTTGTTGCATAAAGGAAGTCAAAGGTATTTGAGTTAAATTTTATCAAGAATTGAAAATTTCGCGTGGAAAAGGACTTGGAGATGAAGTAAAACACTTTGGAATGGAAAAGAAAAAAAATATAATAATTTCAGCAGGCCCGGTGCTGGACGCCGCGGTGTTGGTGCCCCTGAACGGGGCAGGGAACCCAACGCTGAAGCGCCGAGCTCGGGCGCGGTGGCACCCGGGTGGGAGCCTTGGCGCCTCGGTAGAGGATTGTTCGCATTTTTCCTTTTTATCCGAATTTTGGGACTTCTTCTTCATCTACAACTTCGAGATTTAGTTTCTATAAATACTCCACAAGGTATAGGCACTTTAAAGATGTGAAAAATGAAAGACTCAAGAGATATTATAACAATTAGATTATTATTGTATACATTAGAAATAAGAGAGAATTATTTAGATTAGATTGAAATTATCAAAATCTTGTAAGACAATTGTTTGTTTCACAATTTTCTTGATTGTTGTGTGATCCATTAAATTTCATATTGTTCATATTTTTCGCTTTAATTATTTTGTCTTTTGAAATAGCATATTTGTAAATTTTACAATAAAATCTGTTTTTGTAATCATTATGCAAAAATGTAAATTCACGAAAGATATAGGCAAAGTGTAATTACACCATGTATAAATGGTGTAATTGAGAAATTTGTTGGTTATCTTTTCCACTAATCAAGTAATTTTTGCGTCTGTAAAATATTAGTTAATTTCTAGATGGTGGGACAGTACGTTGGCTTATTTTAGATGTGAAAACTTAGACAATGAAATTCTCTCTTAGAATCAACATTTCAACATCGCGTACTAGAATTATGTACATGAAACGCGATGTAATTGGTGTGTAGTTAGAATTTAGCGAACTTCAGATGTAACATCTTACCTACTTTCTATCATAATAGAAATATGTGTTATACGCAAAGAAAACCCACTATAAATATTATGATCGTTTGCTCGTTCATCTTAAAGGCTAGAGCCATCGAAAAAGAATTTTAATAGAGCATTATCCGTAAATAGAAGATAGTTATACGTATGAATGAATGAATTCTAATAAGCTGAATTGTGGTTAAAATTTAGAAATGACATTCTTCATCCAACAAACCAGTATCAAATTAAAGGCATGTTTGTTAGGATTAGTCAGAGTTGAACGTGCATTACACATTATTTTGAGATACTTAATAAGTACTGTAAAATTAATATTTGATAAGAGGATTTGACGAGTTTCAAATGAACTAAAGAAAATAAAATTTAGAATAGAAATTAAGAGAAGAAAATTGTACTTTCAAAACTCAATTTATATTATTCAATCTTTTTGGTGATGATAAAATACTACAAATAAGCAACTTTTTTACATTACACTTGGTACATAAGAATTAATTGTTAATATATGAATTTAAACAACCATTAAAATTTTTAGATACGTGAATATAAATAAATTCATCTATAATAACTCTAGATTCATCAAGTCAAGATTCATTGAGTTTATGTTAATGTGAACGTTAATTAATTGAGAATCAATAACAAGAAATTCATACATGACAATGATTTTTTAGTATTTATTATATATTGAAAAACAAAAAATAAGGAATTATTAATATAATTGAATTGTAATAGGGTTAAAATCGTCCAAAAATAATTCTCGCTTGATCTGATATTTAATATATTATAGATTTATGTATTTTGTAGAAGATCTTACAACTTTCCCTAAAAACTCTTCTAACTTGATAAAACACTTCAAAAAAATTTCTAAACGAATTCAAAAAAATAAAAATAAAAAAATCTTACTTTCAAAAACAACTTTTGACTTTTTAAAAGTTTAGCCAAACATGCCCTAATGGTTTTAATAAGAAGTAACGAATGAAAATAGACTGGTTAGCGTTTACACCATGTCAAAAAATTCAAAAGATCAAGATTTCGACGTGTGTAACGTCTACAATAATGGATTAAGAATTTAATTGATACATTTTTGCTACTCGATTAGATTGTAGACTTATTATATGAGATATCGATCCGCTTAATTAAATTGACTTTTAGCTCAAATGAATTAAGGAATCAAATGGGTCCCAACAAAATTGAAGATTTTATACGTACGTACACATGCCATAGGAAAAGCTAGAAAGTCATTAGAAAAGATAAATGAAGCCGACGAGCAAAAACAAAAACATCACTAACAATTGAATAAATTACTATTATAATTAAACCATTATCAACAGTATTTATTATGGTAGTGACTGCTGTGACAATTTTTGGAAAAATGCATTATTCAATTAATAATGCTATAAAAAGAATAATTAATTAAGTGATTCTTTATAATTAATTTTAATAACACAATTTCTACGTCCACATTTTTTTATTAACTTTTCAACTGCATATTTCGTTGATTTTTATTAAAATCTGCTAAAACTTTTATTAAAAGTTCTAGGAAACAAAGTTTAATCCCATCGTGTGGCACAAGTGTGACGATTTTGCCTACGTGGACGTCTACGATTAAGAATTTTAATTATGCCCTAGCTGTTACCTAATTCTCTCTGCTTATTGTATAAGCACAATCTTTTAGAGTCAACCAAATCATCAAAGATTATGAAATGAAATATGCCTACCCTTCCTCTTCCTAGGGGTCAAAGTATTAATTAACCAATTATTCCAGTTTTCTTTTTTTTTTTTTTAACTATATTTTATAAAATAAGTTTATTTTCAAACATTATCTTGGAATAATATTTTTCACAATTTTAATGTCCATGTTTTGAGGGACAAATTAATAATCAAAAGTCATATGTTTAATATAATAAATCAAGTTAAGTAATGAATTTTTTTTATGAAATAATTGAATTATATAAGTTCAAATTATTGGGAGATTGAAAATATTTACCTGATTAATTAAAGATTCCTTGGCATTATCAGTGATTAGCTTCTAAAAAACAACACAAATGACAAAATTAATGCTATAAACCGCAGGTTGCCTAAGAACTCTCACTTCTCCTATTCAAAGAATGTTCTAAAATGAAAGATGGCTACTGTCTTGACATCTAATGACTGTCACCTTCAAATTTATATTATTTCGAGTACGTTATTTACACGAGAAAAGTGCCCTAACAACGACGGAATATTGAACGCTCGAGTTTTTAGTCGACATTATTATTTGAAAGATGAAATTTACTTACTAATGAAGCCTTAATGAGATTTTAAGGGAGACAACTTCAAAAACACTTTAAACACTAAGAATAAAACTATGATTTTATGCTCTCTCACTTTTTCAAATTAACTGAGTATTAGTCTAATTAACTAGGGTAAATTATTGAATTATAAGCTGCCTAATCAATAGGGATTAAAACATTTAAGTAAAATTTATTTACTATGCTTGATAATGATTGCTTTCATTAATGATGCTAGCACAATTAAAAAATATAATGAAATATATAAATTAAAAGGCATACTTAATATACTGATAGTATCATTTAAAGGAAGAAAATAGTGTTATCAAGGAAGAAAAAGGAGGAGCTAAAGCACTTTCCTTGGTCCATATCATGTCTACTCAATACCCCATTTTCATGATTTGATTTTCCACTTAAATTTTGTTCATTTTCAATTATATCTTCTCTATCAAGAAGAATTCACCGTAAGGAGAAGAAAAATCGGAGGGACTATGTCGTCGAATGATCAGGGAGAAGGATCGTCATCAAGATCAGCTTCTGCATCTGCTGATAATCATCATCCTCATCAGCAGCAGCAGCAACAACCAGCACAATTGAGTCGATACGAATCCCAAAAACGTCGTGATTGGAACACTTTTGGACAATATTTAAGGAATCAGAGGCCTCCAGTGGCCTTACCCCAGTGCAGTTATAATCATGTGCTAGATTTCCTTCGATACCTCGACCAATTCGGAAAAACTAAGGTACATGTACAAGGTTGTGTCTTTTTTGGACAGGTTGAGCCAGCAGGGCCTTGTACTTGTCCCCTTAGGCAAGCATGGGGTAGCCTCGATGCCCTTATCGGCCGACTCCGGGCTGCTTTCGAAGAGAACGGAGGCCTGCCTGAGACTAACCCTTTCGCTAGTGGCGCTATACGCGTATATCTACGTGAAGTACGGGACTCCCAGGCGAAGGCCCGGGGAATCCCGTACAAGAAGAAGAAGAAGAAGAGGAATCAAATGAAGGGTGCCATTAATGAAGGCACATCCTCCAGCTTTCAGATGTAATACCCCCTTCTATATTATTGCTTTCAAAGAATGGTAATTGATTAAATTTCCATATTTTGCTGCTTTTTATCTTGAACTTCTACCTCATAAATGTAGTAATATTTACTTTTAATGAAGAGATATGTGGATCAAAATGTTTGATATATTTACTCTTTTTCTTGTGTGATTTAGATATATCATAGATCATTATTTGAAATCAAAATCCCCAAACAGATAGAAGAATTTATTCAGTAATCCAATTCTGGGTATTTTATATCTTCTTGTTGAACCCTAATTTAGCCCTCTTAAACCCTAATTTTCATACCCTCTTCCAAGCATATACAGAAACTCAATATATTGAAGGACATGGCGTATTTATGCACACGCACACGCACTCGCAATCTTTCTTCAAGAAATTGTGCAAATCACAGATTTTATTTTTTATTTTTTTGAATTTAATATTTCTTAGATATATATTTATAATGTTTACTTTTTTGATCTTTTGGGATTCTGCACCATCTTGTGCTCGCCATGGCTGTCCCTTGAGCATAATAGCTAACAAAAAAACTATTAAAAAAAATAGATACATCAGTTGTTAAATATATAATTTGCTTGTCAAAACACATCATCATATACATATAGCAAGTGAAATTCATTTCTAATGTCCTCTAGTTGCTTATTTTTTTCTGTGTTTCAGTATCTAAAAATGCTCCTTTGTCTCTTCCACAAGATGAGGAAATTTTTCACATCTATGAAATAGTACTTGAATTAGGCCCTTCTTAACTAGTTGATTTGATCACATGACAGTAAATTTATCTTGCAGATTTTAAAAAAATTCTGAAACTCGATTCGATATGACTTGCCTTGCTGGGAACTATATATTGATCATATGAGAAGAGAAAAAAGTACTAAATATAGGTCATATTATTACCATCAGACAATGTTGTCTTTTACTTCAAAACTTTGTTCTATTCAATTTTTGTACCTTAAGATTAATTTCCATTTGATTTCTGCATAGGGATACATTTTTGCATACATGATTTTAAAATTATATGCATATTCTTCTAGTCTTTTTACTTAATTATTGTGATTTTATACATATAATTCGGTTAATTAATTAGAACTAGAATTAATAACATATCATTTTTATGGGATTAGTGTTTTTTTTAAAAAAATTAATGTATTTTTATTAGAATTTTTTTGTTATATTCTATTTGGAAAATGCATCTCTCATTCCCATGATCTCATGTAAACTAGCTCCTTTGTTTTCAAAAAATTTCCATAAAAACTCCATCTTATATATCTCATCACATTTTATTTTTTTATCATTACGAAAGTAATTTGAATATTTTATTAAAACATACTCCAAAAAAATTTAGTTTTGCGACGAGACTGCTCGTACTTGGTACCTCAAGGGATTCAGGGAAGCAAGGATGGCAGTCGAAAAGCTAGTGAAATTTTTTTAGCATTTGCATAACTATTCTAACCATTTTTGTATACATATTAGTGCTTGTTTGTCTCCCATTTTGGGAGAAGAAATACAGTTTTGAATAGTATTTTTTGGAGAATGTGTGGTTGAAAAGTAAAGTAATTTTATTGGTTTGTGTGTAAAATATTTTATTGAGTGAATATATGGTGGAAATTGTTTACTGTATCAAGTAATGTTTGGTAAAATGGATAACGGACAGGGGCTTATTCATATAATTATTAGATTAGGTTGTTTTTGTGAACTAACATTATTCAATTAATGATCATAATTTAATTCTATACTGCATTTTTATTGCAAATCTGTAGTGTTAATATCTCAAGTATGAATATATATATAGATATATATATACACACACACGAAAGATATTGACACCACAAGAAAAATCATAATATAATTAAGAAGGATATTTAAATATCTTTCCTAATCATATTTTATGATTTTATTTTTAATTTTCTTAATATATAAATAAAATAATATCAGGCCCATACTTGGTACCACCACTTAGGACCATCGGATTCCTTCTTGGCCACATCAAATTATCATATGATTTGATTGTATCTGCATTTCAATTGACAAATTAAGAAAAAACTTTTCTTCAACTTACAGATTTAATATTGACATTTAGAAGGTGTTTGATGGAGATTAAAATTAAATTTTTAGTAGATTGTGATATAGGTTTTTGAAATGTATGGTTCAAAAGTTGTGGGACCCATAAAAATGTAGTTAATATTGATTGTTTGACTTTGATTTGGATTAAAATCAGATTTTAATTCAGACCAAACATGGGCTCAAAACTTTTATCTGCATCTTCCCGACCAAAAGGATTTGCAAATACTAATACACAACGAGATATATAACGATTGCCATCAATCTTAAATCATTCTAGATTTCTCCATTGAGAGAGTGCCAAAAATCAATCTTGATATGCTTAATTTTTAGCCTTATTCTTCATTTCTTAATTGGACCACTATCCCATGGTCCTTGCAAGAAGGTAAACAGTCAAAAGACTTGTTAAAGTATCTATCATTATTAATTATTTTGACATTAATATAAAGTCTTTGCACCTTGTTATTTAATTTTTACAATTCAATTCTGGTTGTTGACTATTACAATGCAAGATATTTCGTGGATATTAAGGATGATGGACTTTTTATGTACATGATTTATTAAGTGAGAAGAATGTTTCATAAAATAGACTTATATATAGGAATTTTCATCTCGACCTTAAAAAAGTATTTTTTTTCTTACGATATCTTGACCTGAACAAACAAATTTCTATACTAACTCTCCTAATATTCGACGACATATTTTTCTTGTTGTCCTTTTCATTTTCTAGAAGTAAAGGACTTTTCATATACGAAACATAAATTAAAATCACATTTTTATTGGCAAGTTGAACTTGAGACATGGTGTCCATTCCTAAA
>OU503037.1:42006702-42024680 GCA_912172775.2 Fraxinus pennsylvanica | reverse complement strand
CCCCTAGGGCTATACGAACAGATCTATTCCAAGCCAGATAATTTTTACCTGTTAATGGCGCTGTGACCAGAGCCAATCCTGGATGGTCGGAATTATGCAGCGCTAACGGATCATCACCCTCCGCCATTTCAAATTTGGTACAGTATCAGCTCCTTCGTAGATCGAGGAAGACGATCGCCAATCCATGGGTCGTCATTGCTCTGATACCATGAGAAATCTAGAGAGTGGAATTAATTTGGGAAGAGTACTTCCCGTTCAATTTCACATGTAGATGAAAGAGGAAAGTACAGTATTTATAGAAATACCTAACAACTAACTTTTGACTAATGACAGACTTAAACAAACTACAAACTAATTAGCTGGAGCTAAACCTAATTACTGGAATTTATTGAAAACAAAAATGACGTGGATTATATTCTCTATAAGTTTTTGACCAATAACTTTCAAATCAGATGATTTTAGGGTATCATGTTGTAAATACCTTAGCAAGCTTAATAAATCAAGGCATAAAGCGTTTGTTGGGAGGCAATCCAATTTCCTAACCTTTTATTTATTTTGGTTTCTATATTACATTGCATGTAATGTTATTTTTGATTTATAGGTTGCATTAGTTATAGGCACATTTCAATTTAGTTTGGGGGCCATCTTCATCATTGACACTTAACCTAGTTACAGGGAAACATTAATTGAGTTAAAATATGTTGTTTTTTATTCTTTTGATTGTTTTCTTCCCCTCTTAATAGGTATCATGTCTATTGATATTGTAAGAAACTTAGCATAGTACAAGTTGGGATAACTTGGCAAATAGCTCTTCACACATTCAATAGAAATATTTGGGGAGTACCTTCTTCCTTTTTCCCCATCTCCTTATATTCTTACTTATGATTTATGATATTAAAGACAATATCGATTTTAAGTTTGGGGGTGGGAAAATTTTTGAATTTTTACTTTTTGTGTGTTTTTGAGTATCTGTTTATTTTTTTTGTTATTGTTTTAATATATAATCAAAAAATCAAAAATTTTGAAAATTTTCAAACAAATAAAAACTATTTTCTTTGATTAGGTTGTGTCCTTGTATGGGTTAGATAGTCTGGCCGACAATTATGACTATACTTGAGATTTGGTGTAGATTTATGAACTGTTGATATATTAAATGCTTAAATTGATTGATACATAACCATACAAAACTTGATATTATATGCGCACTAGAATTGAGTTTGACATTGTGATGAAATGAGTTGATTCATAAGCTTCGTAGGTTGATTTAGTCGAACATAAATGTTATACCCAAATCATACTAAATTCTTTATCCTTAAGACCAAATTTATCGTAGTTTAGGGGTAATTTTATGGTTGTAGAAATATATGGATATAAACTGGGATTTCATGTGTGAAAATTTATCTGTGGATTGTCTTAAATGAATAGGATAACATTGAGCAAAATAAGGCGATTTGATTAGATAGGTTTTCAATGAGTGGCATTGCAGTAATCAGTGTAGAAAAATATATAAAAGATATCTCATTGTAACCTTTGTGATTAGAATTATTAAGCCTACTATGGTATTTACAACCTGATACCCTAAAATCATCTTATTTGAAAGTTGTCGGTCAAAAGCTCGCTACATGGGTCACATAAAAAGATTAAGAGAGAGAGTAGAAAAAAATATATAGAAATTTGAAAAAAGTAGATGCATGAAACAGAAGATACATCAAATGTCTTGGTTAAACCCTAAACACTTATTTGAGAAGACTTAACTTTTGATGGGGGATTATTAGCCTAGTCTAGTCCTAAATGTCAAAGTAATCGAAGAATTGGAGAATCCTTGTTTATTGATGTGGTGACTTGAAATTAGTAGAGTCCAACCGAACTAGAGAAGATGGGGATAGTAACGAAAAATTCAATCTTAGATTGCACACCGAAGAGTAAAAAGAATAAGTTGGTGGTGTATGAATCATACGAGAGGTGAAATGATATATTTGACCACAGAGAGTCTGGAATTGAAGCAACTTGTAAATTCATGATTGTCTACTTAGTTCTTCACACACACACGTCAGTTTTGCAATGGAATAGTGAATATTTGTTTGCTATTGTGACTTTGAAATAGTTTGTAGATTTAATGTGGTGAATTCAAATTTTGAGATAAAAGCTAGATTGTCTAACTAAATATTTTTGTATACTTGTGTGTTTGTTGTTATTTATGTTATAGTTTTGTTTAAAAACAAACAAATGTTTAAATTTGGGGCTATTTGATAAGTGTATTTTATACACTTATTCAGGGACTAAAATATAAATATTTGGTAGTTCTTTTGACAAAATATATCCTAAATTGTTATATGCTATATTATATAGGTAAAACTTAATGGTTGAATGAAGAATTAGAAGAAATAAAAGAAAAATGACAAAATCTAAAATTTGATGACCAAATTGCAAATATTCATTTGTTTATTCGAACCACAAGACAATACTTTGAAGATTGTTAGGAGACAATTGGAAGGAATTAGAACTCAAAAAAGAATTGAATATAATCAAAATATTATCAAAATTAATTTTCAATCGCACGTGTTATATTTTAGATTTTTAGTTGAGAATTGAAACTCATTTTTGACATAGTAAACGACTAAATTGGAAAAACTCTATTTTCTATCAAAGTTGTAGTCCTTTGAGTTAGCTTTCTAAATCACTTTGAATCGCGTTAATCGGATATCGGGGAATAAAGTTATGACGAAAATAGTGACTGTCGTGCAGAGACAAAAACATGCCCACTAATGCAACTTTCCTTATTCGATTGAAATTCTTTTGGAAACCAATTTGGATGTGATTTTTAACCAATTTTTCATTCCTACAAATACCTAATAGAAGAATTCATAGTAGAGACTTCTCATATACATATTATACTCCAATGCTCATCAATTATTATCATCAAATAAGGAAAATTTATAGTATTTGTGTAGAATTGAAGGGAACTTGCAAAAATTCAACCAAGTGAAGATTCAAACTTGATTTTTGGGCAAATAAGAGAAGGTACAAGTGTAGATTCATAAAGAAACAATTGAAGAGATTCAAAATTTCAAGATTCATCTTCTCAATTTATCAAAAATTCAAGATATTTCCATTTAAATATGATTTCTTATAAGTTCGATATGTTATGCTAGTTTTACACATTGCTAGGATGGGATGAACATTTATTGCAACACCTCATTCATATAGATAATAATATACTAACCCGTGTAGGAATACAATTGATGACTTGACCTAGACATCTAAATTCATATACACATTTTTTTTCATAAAATAAAAGCATCTCCACCAGTATATCCTTGTATATAGTATACCAAAACCAAAGATATTTATCAAGAGGTTGTAAAAGTATCTACATACTATTTCAAAATTCATACAGGATCCCCAAAATATAATACAATTGAAATCCACAAAATAACTCTACAAGTCGTCATCCATGTACATCAAAATCAAGAATCCCGTAAGAGCTCCACAGCTAGCCATGCCTTCTATGGGGTTCCATGCCCACATACAAGGCAAGAACTATATAGGATAATGCTCAGTAAGCAAAAATCATGCATGACATGAGTATGGGTCATAATGTTATCTGACCCCATGCTATTTACTTTAAACCTTATGCTATAGATGTATCATGCTCATATATTCGTCAAAATCAACTAGTGGTAACTTCATTGAAATCATTCATTGGGTCTTGACCCACCTACTATGCACCGGATAGAGCTTTGCACACTATCAATATCAATAATCAAATGGCCAATATGACATCGACATCGGCGAGTGGACCATTATCTTGTGACCACTAGAGGCCCATCCCCTAACTACCTTCACGATCACCTCAGAAGTATCCCACCCGACAGCGCCAATAATCATAATATTACAAAGGCACGATCGAGTGATCTACCCTCATGTGATCACCAAAGGCCTATCTCATATCTACCTTTGCGATCATCCATGAAGTATCATCTGCGGTGCCAAAATATATAACATAAGCATGCATTGGTGCCCTAGTGGTGTTCAATAAAATATTTTATGAGGAAAACTCAATTTTACAATCATGTTGTGCAAGCTAGATTTTCAACCATGGACATATGTTGTGCATGAAGATGAAAACGCACGTGAATGACATACTTAATCAAAACCTATGTCAATATATTTTGAAACCACATACTCAATTATCATAACCATCATATGATATACAGTGAGCTCATTATCAAAGTTATGTAAAGATTCCAACATTACTATATCACAAATAATATATTCTTGCATCGTAGTTGCAAATGAATTTTTACTTACATTTTTTTCCCATGTATGTGCGCGCGCGCGCTTATACAGAATGTAAATCAATTCTTTTTTCACTTAAAGTAGGAAAATCATCTATATTACCATCTAATATTCAACACAATCTTCAGTTTGATAATCTTAACGTGCGCACAATCCCGTGTTACATGCACTCATGCCAAAATAATTTAGATTACATTAGCGATTCATGTTATTGATTGTATTGCAAGCTAGTCCCATAAATCATACTATTTCTCGAGTCCAATAATGAATGTCAATGTCATCCAATTGTTGTCAAAAACCTAGCACTACTTAAAATGTATTTTTCATGTCTAAGAGATAATTAATGGACAGGTAAATGTTGAATCTAAATTAAATACACAAATGGATAGAATCTGTTTTCGGTTTTCCGTTGCTATCCAAATTTTTTTTTTCAATCCTTTTTCACACCCTTAACTATATCCAATAATTTTTAAATTTTTACCACACTTCTATAACATGTATGTAAAGGTAACCATGCCATAAATTTGTCACAAGTGAAGGATTTACAGCTTCGAAGACATTCCTTTTTATAGACATCAAATCAAACAATTTTCCTCATGGCTATTTTGAGTTTCACTTGAACTAGACTTTCAAAAATTGGATTCTAACATTTTAAAGATCATTTCTATACTTCTAAATTTTGTATAAAAATAATCATATTGATAAATATAAGTCTAACAATCCACTTCTCTATCTAGGTTGTGTTCTTTCAAGTTCTTGTAATTAATTGCCCCTATTTTTTGCCATCACAAATCATTAAAACACCCCAACATGATCTTAATCAAGTCCAGAGGTTCAAGNTGAGGACAAATTTGGGGTTAAGTATCCTATTTAGGGGCTATATAAAGAGTTTTAAGGGTTGGGTCGTGCTTGACACTTAAGGATGAAGCAATTGGTGATTAAAGGACAAGTATTTCCAAGCATGAGGTGTCCAAGCAGGATGTGGCTTCGTGCAACCATATTGGACTTTTCCTTTCTCATATTTGGATCCATATGTGACTTATAAGATATATATCTCTCCAATATAAAGTTCTAAGGCTTTAGAAGACATGATGGAGGCCTTAAGATTGAAGGAATTTGATGTTAAAGTGACAAGTCATCACATGTTAAGTAGGAGGTGGCTCTTTCTAGTTAAATTCTGATTTTGTACCAACCCTTGGACGGTTTATACGAAATTTAGGGATAATATGCTACATATTTGAAGTCTTAAAGGAGTAGTAGACATGGTTAATGCTTAAGGGTGAAGGAATTTACCATTACAAGGACAAATCAATAGGCAGGAAGTATACCAAGCATGATGTGATCTCATGGGGTTAAAATATAATTTTGTACCTATCATTGCAGGTACAAATCAAGTATCGTTAGCTTATTTTAATGTGTTTACAATCCACTTTAGTTGCTCTAAGATCCCAAAATATTTTATAGTGTTCATTCCTTAACCGTTCATTCATTACCTACCAGATTGACACTCAATTTTCGACCAATTTCCGCTATTTGCACCTCAATGTTTCTAACATCATATAAAACTTATCTTATCGCATTGTGATCATGTTACTTCATACCTCATGTCCCAAATTTGTCAATCACCTATATAGGGTTTAAGGCTACCTTGATCAATCGAATGTAGAACTTACAAGTTTGTCGATACTAATTCCGGCATTTTCAATATTCTCATTGCTTTGCAAGTCAATCTCCAACATATAGATTAATCTTTTTTTTTTCTCTACCATATCTCAATGTAAAATTCACCGCCCAAGTCGAGGAACAAAGGGCTAACACCATATCAAGGTCTTAAAATCTCAATAATCGAATGTATCATTTTAAGATAAATAAATTAAGAAAATTGATGCAAATGACATTATAAATAGCATGAAATGCATGAATTATATTGGCCAAATGTGATGTAAAGTTCGAGGTATTACACTTATTATGATGTTTTTATTTTTAATTAATTATTTTGACTTTAATTTGGTTTGATTTGTGGATGTTTTTATTGTTCTTTTCAATTGTTTGATCATCAATTGATTTGTTAGTGAATTTTATTGTTATCAAAATATACAATAGGGTTTAAGCACAATATAATAAACAATGTAAAGTCTGATAGATGATAGAGATATACCTACATGCTTTATATATTTTCAATAAGTGTTCTAACACTTGTTAATACATTTATCATGTTTACGTCTTTCATCGAGAGATAACAAGGTCACATGAGGGGAATAGATTTGATCGCTATCGAGAGTGATTTTAGTTTGAAATATTGACCAACATGAAAGATTTCAAATTGTCATTTCAATTGTTATACTAAAAATGGAATAACAAGGAAATTCAATATTTTAGCAATGCATCTCACATATTTGAAAAATATATTTACTTTCATTAGTTTAATTGATAATTTAGGGATTAATGTAAAATAAATCACAAAATTTGTTTGTTATTCGGTTAAAATTGCAATTAATTTTAACTCGATCAAACATGTAGTTCACTTGAGTTTGACACCCTATTTACTACTTAATTACTTGTTCACGATCCCTTTTACTTGCGAGAAGTCAAATTATCACCATCGACTCATTACATCTAGTACAAGTACAAGAAAAATTAATTAAGCGTATACATCTCAAATCTATAATACAAAAGCAGGTGCATCAAATAAGAGTAGAATACCTGCAATTCCATTTGGGTCCTTCTCTTCATCCTTTAGACATGGGCGGAAGCAGACATTTTACGTTAGGGGGACACAATCAAATCATGTACAAATCGAATATTTTGTTCTTGGTTTTTGAATGATTTATACATGACTTGAGATAATGCAGATTTATATTTTAAAAAATATTTCTTCATTAATATTTTGCTAATCATTTTCATCAATTTGATTTTGAAGAGTCATTTTATTAATATTTTGTACATCACAAGAAAATGCATATTTACATTNGCTCACAAGCTAAGTTTAGAAAATCCGTGGATCAATGTTTGGTAGCCCTTATCAAAAGATTGGATTCCCACATGTGGGACAGCTTAGACGAGGTCTGCTTGGCGTCCCTGTTGAGACAAGGAAAGGTCTTTAGAAAGCTTACCCTCTTTATGAAAATGATTTACGAGATCCTTTTTCTTTGAGTTTGTAGTAAATAAAAAAAAGTACCTGTCTGTGGGATTCGACTTGCCAACTGATCCGAGTTGGGTCAGGAAAGGAAGGCTCAAAAGCCAAGTCGGTTTGAAGTCGGACATTGATTCTGATGGTCATACATACTTGTTTAGCAGACCTTCTGCTGAAAGCCTTCAAAATACTCTTCCAGTCGCTTACCTACCTTGAGGAGTTACTCTTTTTCTGGTGTGCCAGTATCAACAAACAAGTTTTTCCCAGCTTAGCAAATGGGTGCTCCTAAGTAAAAAGAAGAAAGAGCTTCTCTTGAGGCGTTAGAGTTTTCCAAGTACTGGTATGAGCATTTTCTATTTCTGTTCATGTCCTAATCTCCTTCCCTGGAGGTAGTCTTGGATCACTATCTTTGGACGAGACATGAGTATCCTTTATTGTCTTGCTCGGTCTAATGTTTTGGGGCATGCTTGAAGGGTTGGGGTTTGTGGAGATTTTATATGAATGTAATAATTTTTCATATAGTAGAATATATGTGTCTTTGACAATCCATTATTTTTCTACGATTTTGAATTTTTTCAAGTAAATTGTTATTATTATTCCGCATCTATTCTATGTTTCCTAGTTTACAAATAAATTCTGTGGACAATGATCATATGGATAAATTGAGGAATTAGTCTCGATTTTCAATAATAAATAAATTATTTCTGACATATGAGCAACATAAATAATTTCTACCTGTGATCGGACGAGCACTTATAATGCATGCGAGCATATTAAGATCACATATTCTCTCTCCAATAATCAGGCAAGACAAAATAAATAAATAGACACTTACAATAGATCAAGTAAATGTATGTGTATAGGATGATGATGCAAGATAAAAATAACTCACTGTTAGCAAACGGAACGAGTAAGGGTTCATTTGGTTTGTGTTTCGATTTTCAATTTTTATTTTTGAGTTCATTTTCAGTTTTCTATTTTGAGGGCTTGTTTTAACATTTTTAAAACTGCGTTTGATTTGTCATTTTAAAAAAATTATTTCTCCAAACAAAAAACTAGAAAACATGTTTGCTTTAAAATTTTGAAAATTTATTTATTAAAATTTATTCCATTAAATTTGATTATTAAGTTGAAAAAAATGAAACATTTTAGTCAATATATTATCAAGTATTTAAAGTTGATAATTCTTATAATATTTTTTTCATTAAAAAATTAAAATAAAAAATAATGAATCAATTTCAAAATATAGGAAATAAAAATAAAAACTAACGTGTGGACTCAAAATATTTTTGTTTTTGTTCATTTAAATATTTTTTAAAATTCTATGTAAATAATCATTAAGAGCTATAACTATTTTTATTTTTATTTTTTTTCACAATTTTTAATTTTTTAGAATTTTAGAATTTATTTTTTGGAATTTATCAATTTTATTTTTTATAGCTTTCATAAGTTTATTTGCTAGAATTTTATATTTTTATCTTTTATCATTTTATTTAAACATATATTTTCTATGTTTTGAGTGTTTTCAAAATTTTCACTGAAAACACCCAAAACTTCAAAGATGCGCTTTGAGTTTTATGTTATAAATTTATCATTTTTTTCGAAAATGTGTTTCAAAAAATAACAGATCGAACACGTTTTCAGTGTTTTGAAAAACTGAAAATGACTTAAAAAATGAAAACCAAACGCATCCTAAATTTTTTATTTTATTTATACCCATCTCTAAATTTTAAAAATTTCTTGAATAGAGGTAGATCAATGAGTGTTGGGTACCGATAACTCATATTCGACTTGTCTTAGTGTCTTGAAAAATTCATGTTGGGAGTAAACGTATAAGAGCGCTTTGTTTCACGACAAATTTATCATCAAATATCGAGTTGTGACACGTTTTATAAAACTTGTACCAAAATTTTCCAAGTTTTGAAATCCAATTTTAAGTTGTTTTGAGTACTGGTTTTCAAAAATTCGCACAAGTTAGTTCGGGACAAATCTGGATAGGGGCTTATAAAACGATGCCTCAAAAGCGGAACTACTGGAGACCTGAAGGCCCCTATAGAACTTCTAATTCCAAACTCCAAACGGGATTTGAATATGGGAAAAAATTTGCAAGCAACCTCCTTCCCCGAACTATAAAATATCATTCAGTTATCTCATCATGTGTTTTTTATATCATTGCAATCCTCTCCTAGGATGCTAAAATCATCCCCAAAAATCAAAATTCATCATCAAGTCACAAAGTTGAAACTTAGGGCTATATGAATGTATTATCTGGTAAGGGGCAGATTTAGCAGTCTTTACTCAAAAATTTAAAATGAAATTAGATATCAACTTGTTAAACATAACGTATTTACTTTTCACTATTTGCAATTTAGTCAATAAGCTCGTAAAATCCACCTTTTATTAAGATATTCATTAAAACATTCTCTAGACTTCAAATTACGGTTCCTAAACCTTTTTTCTCATAATTTTCACTTCAATCCTTGAACTTTCTAAAAATTGCTAAAGTTCCCCCAAACTCGACTTTTCTCTAATAATAATTTCTAAATATTTTTATTTGTTCTCAAAATATCATTCTCCCATATAGTGGGAAAGTTTCTTCATATATATATGTATATATTTTTATTAAAAAAAAAAAACTCGCACATATCCATATATCTAATTCGATAAAATTTCAAAGTATTACGAAGAGGCTTGTAAAATCAAAAGAGAAAAAAATGGGGCCTGGTTGTGGCTTTTGTGGGCTAGAAAATGGCCATATTTTGAATCTTGTAGCGATAGTTTGTGGGTGGGAATGAATTTGCTGTTAATTTTTCCAAGGCGCACCTTCTTCTACGTAATAGATTTGCTTCCAAATCGGAGTTGGTAGGGGAAGGAATTGGCTTATGGCGTGGCGATGATGGTCGTTTAACCAAAAAACTGACTCTTTAACAGTAAAATTATTAGTTTTCATCAGAAAAGGATGCTCTAATAAAAGGCATTGCACTATTTCAGGAAGAAAGAATTAAGAGTGTAGAAAGAAGCGGCTTGCATTGGTAATTATGACACTAAAATCGGTATTTGAGCAGTGCTACCTACACTAGAGTAGAGAGAAGAAATAGTAGGAAGAAGTGTTTGGTGTTGATAACGTCACTGTCTAAGCGAAATAGCTATCTACAAGTGAAATGAAAAAAAAAAAATTATGTGTCATCGTTACTAAGTCAATATAAAAACAAGTGTATCAAATAGAAGATGCATTATTTTTTCAGTTAAATCTTTGACATCTAATTTGGGGGTCTAAATTTCTAGTGAGATTGGTTGGCCTAATTGAAGCTAGAAGGTTGAGGCACTTGAATCTTCGGACAATCATCACTAATCAAGATAGTTATTTTCATCGGTTAAACTCTGCCAAACTTGAGCGACGGAGAAAACAGTGTTGTGAAATTAACCTTAAAATAAGCATCATGATTAAAGATTGACTAACAAATCATGGTTAATTAATTTGATTATTGTGACGAACGATGTAACTGCGTTGTGAACCTTTAATTTCAATTTTCAAGATTCTTGATTTTAATTCTTTCATGTGTTGATTTTACTTCAATTCAATATTGTCTTTGAAATAATTGGCTACTATTTCATCATATTATAAAATAGAGAGGTAAGTTATGGATTTATCCCACGTAGTAAAATTTACAATTTGGATAAAAGGTAGATATACATTTTTATAATTATTGCGATCATTAATTGAATTCTTTAATGATTTGATGCATTTTATTGAGATTCATTCGGACTCATATAGATATATAGTGAGCTGATTTGGCTAGATATGATAAATTCGAATGCGAGAGAGGTAATTAGATTCATTAACAAATTCGACCAAATACAACGTTAGGAATGAAAATTGAGAGGCAAAACTAAAGGACATTACTATGGTGAAATCACGAGTCCTAATACTTCTAACATATATGTTAAAAACCTTAATTTTTAATTGTGCATTTTTAGTAGCTTTCCTATATTTATAATTTAATACTTAGGGCTATAATTAAAATCAATTGTTTTTGCATGAAATTAAAGTTTGTAATAGTTAAATCGTACATAGTTAGATAAATAGTCCATGTACGGATGATAATCCAAACTCTTAAATCCACTTTATTACTTGTTCATCGTATACTTGCAATACAAAATATTAGCAAGATTAATATCACAAGTCAAAGAACATGAGGTTTTCATATATTCAACTCGTGGAGATGTTCTTTAAAAAAAAATAAAAAAAATCTTGAAAGCGATATGATTCTATGTAGCAAGAAAAAGAAAGCAATGCAATTCTTTATTCCAAAAAAGAAAGCAATTTGACTCTATAATTAAAAAAAAAAAAAATGGAAAAGCAATTTGATTCTTTACTGGAATTCACATCAGAACTCAGAATTCTCTATTTCAACAACTCAAAAGGACCAATATAGCTCAATAAGATGTGTGGATAATTAATTTCATCTAAAGATTAGGTCATCTATTCAAATTTCATCAAAGGGGTCCAATCAATTATGGGTTGTTCTCTTTGTGTTTCAATTTTGTGTTTTGAATTCATTTTGGATTTTGTGTTTTGAGTGTTCATTTTGAGATTGTTGAAAATGTGTTCTTTTTGGAATTTTGAAAAATTGTTTTGAAAACACTCAAAACGCGTTTTGAAATTTTGACTTGAATATAACTGAAAACACCAAAAACAACAAATTTGTTGTTTTGTGTTTTCTTTGTAAATTTTTAACTTGTTTTCAAAAATACGTTTTCGAAAATAGGAAAGAGAACGCGCTTTCACTGTTTTGAAAAATCGAAAACTGAAAACGACTTGAAAATGGTAAAAAGAAGAGACCCTAATATTTTCTGGGCTTCGAAGGGACATCAACATAGATTTGTTCTTAAATTATCATGCCAGGATTACTAGTTGTTCTCAAGTTTCTCCAATTTTTGTTCTGACCTTAAACGCCGGTAATCCACAATGACCACGATGCTATTCATAAATGTGTATTGAATTTAAACAGTTTAAAATCAAAGATCCAGCTCCTTTTTATCACCTTGTTCGGTTGTCACCACCTTCCTGTAGCGCATCTATCTTAACATCCTCATTTCTTCCATTTACATGTTACCAACATTTTCTTTAATAGATTCAAGCCCACTATGATTAAATCTTGGAAATCTTATTCATCAATAAACTTGTACAGAGAAAAGGTAAACAACAAGTATCAATGATGTACTTTGTGCCATTAGCTAATTAGAACTGAATTGAATAAACCAATCAGCTAATACAAAGAATATAGTTCTCAAGGTTTTCATCCCAGCTTTTAAACAACCTCATGGCTTTGGCATGGCTAAATATTGACTAAGCTATAATGCTGCAGAATCTGCTTAGTTAACTGGAGATTTCTAGCTATTTGTACAACAAAACTTCCATTCTGTTTTACAAAGTTTCATTTTTCAAGCCACCAAATTGGATGCTCCAACCAGGTTACCATCGATTCGTGCATCTAACTTCAAGCTTCTTGCAACGTCGAAAAAATGAGCAACAGCTTCCTCGGGTGTACCAACAAGAACCCCATGGCCGAGATTGAGGATGTGGCCTTTTGGGCCTGCACATTGTACAACCCTGCAACACAAATATCATCAGCTCAACTATCAGTATTTGGAAAATCGACATTGAAGGAAACAATTGGCTTCGTATTTTGTCTAATCATCCCATTTGTGTAATGCAAATCCAATTGCTATTTTAATGACTCCTAGAATAAATGGTTGATTTAAATTAGGTGCCAACCCCACTCTGGCTACGATAATATTTTTCATATTCAGGTTATAAGTTTTTACATTATAAGCACTCAAATAGGCAAATACCTAGCTAATGACTTGAGAAGTAACACATTCCTTGATCCCCCCCTTCCTACAACATATGCACATTTGGGCGGGACCCTGCTACCGAATAAGAAATGAATATTGAAATATATATGTCATATTAGACCTTTCTTCAATTTCTTCTGATTCATTGACCCCTACTATAATGTTAAATGCTACAAATAATGAACAGAAGAAAAGGCATAAGATTGACTGACAAACCTTTTAATTTCATCCTCCAAGGCAGTAAGAGGAGAAAATAGGTAAGCAGGGTCGACATTTCCTTGGATACTGATATCACTTCCCAGGCGCTTCCTTCCATCTGCCATATCCACTGTCCAGTCAAGCCCAATCACATCAACACCAGTTCCCTTCATCCGTTCAAGTAGTCCACCATTTCCATTAATGTAGAGCACAATTGGCATTTGGGGACATTTGTTTTTAACCACACTTACTATCTGCACTCACAAACTAGGAGGTGTTCAAAAAGGAAAAGATGGAACTTCGAGATTGCATGCAACAACAGATAAAGATAACAGCTTCCACACCAAATGTGTTCCAGCTATATTTAAATGTCCCATAAGGAAACCAGATAATTTGAAAAAAAATATACAATAATGAAGAAGATGATGATCACAATGATGGCAAAAGCATAGAACTCACTTTGAGGTATCCCCCACTTTAAGATTCTATAGACATCCTATATCGAGCAACTAATCTGTTAACTCTTATATATGGCTTGTTGATTCAGTAAAACTTAGCAGACCTTAGAATCTAGCCCACGTTTTCTGAGTGAAAAAGACAGAATTCTCCATATGACCAAACTGCAAGAAGAATGAAGCACACAAATCTTCATGTGTGCAAGTGATTAAATACAAACAAAATATCAGTATCAGCCAAGCTTCTCAAATTTAGAGCAACACGCAAATTATGGGCAGCAAGACAGTGAACTTTCCCATTGAGCTCCCCAATTCCACCAACTTTTCACCAGGGTTTCCCAAAGAATTGAGGAAAGGGAGAAGTGTGAAAATTCGAACACGGGTTTGGGACAAAAAATATTTACCCAGAAAAAACAAAGTAAATTTGAGTAACCTCATTATATGGGGTTGGGAAATAAAATAGTTACCCAGAAAAACAATGTGAATCTGAGTTACCTCATCAATGTATGGCTTAGACCACCGTTCCCACATATCTGGTGGCAATTGTCCACCCCATGAATCAAAAATTTGTATGCAATGAGCTCCAGCATCCACTTGGAAAATGATATATTCAGATATCGCCTTTGCCAAATGAGACAAAAGAGCCCTTAATACATGTGGTGCTGTATGGCACATGCTCTTTATTGTTGTGTATGTACGTGTTGTTCCCCCCTCTACTATGTATGTAGCAATCGTCCAGGGAGCACCCACAAAACCCAGAACTGCTGCTTGATCACCGACCTGATATAGAAAGAATTAAAAAAAGTTGTTCAAATATAAAAGTGAAATTTAGACTGCCAGTATGCACCAACACCCTCCCACGCACCCAGTGAATCGGTGTCCAACACAGGTTGGAAGCACCAGGTAGGGTGTCCAAATTATTTTTTCTACATTTTGACACGTCGCCGACACATTTCTGACATGCTGAGAAATACATTGCCGCCACACCGGGAGATTTATTGTCAACACATTGTCGATACATTAACATGTCAGAATTAACAAAAACAAATTTACTTTACAATATAAGAAATAAAATATGAAAAAATTAATATTACTTTAATCACTGTGTCAGGGACGTGTCATATTGTTAATTTTTTGAAAAATTGCAAGTTGGCGTGCCCATGCCATGTCGTATCCAACACTCATGTTTGTGTTGGTGCTACCTAGCTACACTGTGCTAAAGAAAACTAGTGTGAAGATACTAGCATGAATTATCTTTTAAAAAGCAGGTGGTAAGAACTATGGAAGTACCTCTTTCCGCAATATCCTAAGAGATTCTCCAACAAATTGTAGTTTCTCAAAGTCAATTGGGTGCAAAGTTTTCAAGTCCTCCTCAGAGCGAATGGGAGACTGAATTACTGGACCACGCACCTCTTCTATGTCAAACGGCACGCCAAAAGCAGGTAGTGGAGTAAGTATATCAGAGAAAATAATAACTCCATCAGGTCGGAAAGCTTCCCAAGGCTGCAAAGAAATTTCCACAATAAGATCGGTTGTCTCTGACCTCTCCCGGAAGGATGGGTATTTCTCTGCAAGCTTTCTATAAGTAGCCATATACCTTCCTGCTTGACGCATCATCCAGGCTGGAGGTCGGTTAACTCGATCGCCTCTTGCAGCCTTGACCAAAAGTGGATCTGAACACCACAAAATCCATATGAGTAGATGAAATGAGAAACCTTCAACTCTGGAAACCAAACTTGATTTCCAAAATTGTAAATCATGCAGTTGGTAACAACTTAAATGCTAGATGAGGAAAGGTTCAAATGATGACAGCTCCAAGTCAACCAGATTTCAGTTGAGGATAATAATATCAATTACATTAATTTAAGCCCTACCCCAGGTCCCCAATTTTCTTTTCTTGCAAGCGAGGAAGAGTCTCCTTAGTTGATTTTTTGAAACTCATTTTAATCAATCAAATAAACCGTGCAAATGAGAGTATCATCCTTAAATTGACCCTCTATTCAGTGTCGTTCAGCTTTGCACTGGATGCATAGTATATCAGTCTGAGTGTGACGAGAAATGAAATTCATCAATGACAAGTGTTTTTCAGTTCAGCCTCTAAAGTTATCAGCCTATGCTTACAAAATTTTTATTAATTGAGGTTCTGCTGTCATGTCCAAAAATCAAATAGAGAAATTTTCTATCATGATAGCTTAAAATGATGTTTTGCAGAACCCAGAAATGGCACTTATCAAAGACCGTGATAAAAGCAAACTTAAAACAAAAGAAAAAGAAATGTGAAGAGCAATGATTAAAGAAATAATCTTAATGAATGGACAAGGTGATTTAGTGATATAGAGTTCCCTTTCCTTACTCTCTAAATCTTACATATCATGACCTGTATACAGTCAACTCAACAAGGCCATATGTATCTAGATCAAGGGTAGGGGTACATACTGATCATTTTCTTATAGGTTATTCCATCAGAGCCATTTCTATAGTTAAAAGGGGAAGAATTTTTTATTATATTATCAAATGAAATTTCTTCAAAGTAATTATAGTAGAAGACTAGAAGTTATCACTACTCTTTACCGCCAGTTACTTCCCTCACAAATGTTTCAACACATCTTACAAAAAAAAGAAAAAGCAAGCAACTAAAATTCCCTTATGATTCCAAGTTCCACAAGGAGCCCTAAAGTCAAAACTAACATGGGGGTTTTTTTTTTTTTTTCAAAGGCCCTTTTCAAGCCTCGTATTGATTTTTTTTGTTAAAAGAGGTCCTTTTGTTACTTAACGAAGTGCAAAATGTGAATTATACCCTCATTAAAGAATGCCTAATCGACCAACTCAACCCTCTACATAACCAGGTCGAGTTGACGTGATATTTACTGTGCTTCCCTCCCTCTTCTCATTCTCTTTGTCTACGTATACACATAAAAAAACTCACAGATCCAACTCCAAGCATATGTTTCTTGTCTCCACTCTTCTACTAAAGCAGGATATGCTCGAAAGGAAAAAATAAAAGAGAAGTACAAGAAACAACAGTGACCATGTTCTTTCAATTCTGTCTTCCCTTGCAAAGATGGAGAATTTTCACACTACAAACAAATAAAGGCAACTAAGAAACAAAGCATTAATGAAGTATAGGAGTGAAGATTCTCTACCTCTAACGCATAAGCGCAATTTTGGTATCTTGAAAAGTATTCAAATTTCTAAACAACAAAACACGTATATTCCAATGTGCATCAATGGTCCAACTATATACTTTATAAATGTTCACACATTCTGTAGTTTCAAACAGCATCCATCTCAGCAATGTAAACGATTATGAAATCAATATTCCTAAGTCCCAGCCCTAAATATCTAAATATAAACGTTATTCACTAAAAAGCAATAAATATACCTGAAGGAGAAGCACATGCGCGAGGGAAATTAAACTTATGGGATTTGGGAGTCAACAGAAGCCCATTAGAATTAGTGTTGGGAAGCAAATCCAGGCTCAAAAACAAGCTCGACGATTTCAAACCCAACCCCAAATTGCAATAACTGCAGCACGCACTGTTGAACACCAAATGCAAGTCAATAGCAAGAATTATACTCACTTAACAAACAATTCATACACATATACACAGAGAGCTAACCTGGTCAATAAGGAGAAGCCCATTTTGGGTAGGGGACGAGATTTTGTGATTCGTTCTCTCTATGTTTCTTCACCCTTCTCTTCTTATCTCTCAGTTTCTGGCGAGTGAGTCAAAATACAGTCAAAATACTACTGTCAACACTATTTCTCAGCAACTATTTACAGCGTTGTCAGAATTTAGTTGGGCCTTGTCTGGGTCAAAGCCCACCTATTGGCCCATTTTAGATTAACTATGGGCCAAACTTTGGGTTTGTTTAAGGGAAATTATGAAAAATAAGGTGTTTAAAGTTCACAGTGTAAAAGTCAAGTGCTAAAGTTTTTTAGTCATAATTCAAGCATTAGGTTAATAATTTTATATTTTAATAAATATATTAATATTAAAAATTTTAAACCCTAATTTTTCATTTTTCCCCTT
>OU503037.1:41976298-41986615 GCA_912172775.2 Fraxinus pennsylvanica | reverse complement strand
TGAACTTGCTGTAAAATCACCCACAACAATAGAAGAGAAGATCTACTAATCCAGATGCATCGCTCAACTGAGCATAACACAAGCAGTACAAAGGATGGAATGAGTGAGATGATCTGTGTTCAAGACAGATTTCCCAGTAAATTTCAACACAAGGAGTAATCTCCATTTTCATCTGCCAATCAGCACTATACAATAGCCAGAGTACTGGAATTCAATTCCAAACAATACAAACCAGACACTACTCTGAACTCATGAAGTACTCCTCTGGGGCATAAAATTTTAGTCCAATAGCCTGCAATCACCCACATTGAAAATAAAATTTCAACTACTGAGTTTAAACTAGCTGAAGACATTTCTTTTAACCATTAGTTTGCTGTGAAACTATAACAATAGACAGAGTTAACCAATTAAGAGCTGCAAGCTTAATGGAGAGTGAATTGAAGGCAGAAATGACTATATAGGGCTAGTTTCATTTGATTTTTGTTTTGACGATTCAAGTAGATTGCATTTAGAATACTAGTCTCTACCTTATTATATGGGCTCGCAAATTAAGATTAAGCCGAAGCACCAATTGAATCATAGACAGAATTGTAGCATGAGCAGTAGATTGAAAAAACTATAAACTGGAGCCCAGCGCTGTATAGTTCTTTGTAATTAATTATAGTGACAAACCTGTGCAAATTTTATGTCAGCGTCACTGTGATCATTGGGTCTTCCAGCCGCATCACCAACATAAAAGGATCTACATTGAAGAAAAAAGGATTCCACTACCTCAACTTTTTGATGGGTTAAACTGTTTCATGTCATTAAAATAAATTGAAAGAACACAATTAGGGACATGGGGATGGAAAAAAGGAAAGAGAGGGATCGGGTTTCTCTCGCTTTTGGCAGACCCGATCTTTGTGTATAGGAGTTATTGGAAAGGGAAAAAAGGAAAAGGAAAAGAAAAAGAAAATAAAGTCCAGGATCCTAGACTAGACAATGCAATGAACCAGTTGAAAAGAAGAATAACCTATCCATGTCAATTGGGAGACCAGAATTAAACTGTTTCTCCATAATTTTCCACATCCCAGGTTTTGGTTTGCGAAAGGGATCCTCTGGTTGCCCAGAACTAAGTCCACAGGCAATGAAAACCTGCATATTGTGTAACTGTCAGCTGACCTCCACTAGAGTTCAGTTAGACAAGCAATGATTACTTCATCCTATATCGCAGAAACTTGCAACATTCTCATTAAAATTGACTCCTTTCTGCAAACAGAAATATTGAAATATCCAGCAGCAAACTTATGCAAAAAAAATTGGAACTACAATTATTTTGATTCGCAGGGGAAGTAAGAACACAATTTCCCATGATACAGCAAATGTATCATCATAGGTAACTAGATCCTCAAAAATACTTAGTGACTGTTCCTCACAGATGATTAACTACTGCTTCTCTTTCACAAAACCCTTGTGAGAACCAATGTTAACACAGGCAACAAATTTAAGAAAAGTTCAATCATGTCTGAACTGAAAACACCACAGCAAGACAGCGGCCTATTCAGAATTCAGGTAACTGGTCTAATAATCTGCTAAAATGAGCTTTATTTGAGATGCTCTGATACTCTGGTACTAAAGACAAAAGGAAGAAAGGCCACAGAGCAATAAAAACCCCGGTAATCCATCATTTTTTGCTTCAATAAAGCATTAGATTATTGATATACAAAACACCTAGACGAATAAATTCTACCTGGAAATTTACTGCTAGCCTCATTGGTTCAGTAAAAAATTGTTATTTAGAGGCTAATGAAATCCACAACCTAGATGCAAGTGGTAACACCAATCATTTAATAATCTGAAGTTCGCTTATCAATTAATTTTTTAATGTCAAATACAGTCATACACACTCCAGAAGGTTTAGACATTGTCCCATACAATCTCAACATAGCAGTGGTATGGTAAGCAGAGATTTGGAGGAATAAAGAATTTTTTTCAATGCAATGCGAATTTTTTCCTTATACAATACAGCAGAGAAATTAGCTTGTAGATCAAACACCAGGGAAGTAAAGTCATTGATGTCATAATACGGTATAAAATTCCATGCTAAAAGACGAGAAGAAAGGCAAAAGGAAGCATTCTAAAATATTTTCAAAAGGCTTTCCAACGTCCACACCGATATAGATTTCTTCCCACATATTGATAAATTAATAAAACTTCAAATCTTTATAGTCACAATCATTTCATCGTTAACACTGCATGGGTGAACACGTCATCTTCCACAAAGGATTGACATAATGTACTTTGATAAGTGAAACAGGTATTTTCTTATGCAAGAGGAGGCATAGAACAGAGCTGCAGATATAGAGCAAATAAGCCAAACAAACCTGAATGGGGACTTTTACGAGCTTAATGAAATTTTCAAGTCGTCCAATTTTTGAATCTACAGCAGCCTGTCTCTTATTCTTCCAGCGCTCAATATTGGATTCATTAGTGAAGATCACCTATATTATGAAAAAATTGAGACGGAATTAAAAGAGAGAAAACGATAGTTACAGTACAAACATCAGCATTTCAGTCAACATGTCATTCAATGACCAAGCTAAAACCACTATATTTCATTGTTAATACTAAAAGAACATGGAGCTCAAAAGGAAACTGAAGAAACCAGTTTGTAGTCGTCATTATATAAACTCTTGAGCTTCTCTGGTATGGAAGGATACATGAGGGACCACGCATCTGCACCTACTCTAAAAATAAAAATACAATTATCATTAAATTCCTTCCTACAATTCATTGCTCCAAAACAAGCTAAATATATCTAATAAGTTCAGATATTAGCATATATTTAGCTGTAGGTGAACAGATAGATATGGTGCATCAAAAATATATTTTATTACAATCAAAAATTGATGAACTACACGTACAAAATAGCTAAAACAAAAAGACACTTGGACACTTTCTGCACTTTTACATTATTCTCAGTTAAAAAGTCAGCAGTGAGAGATAACTAATATTCTCCACAGAAAGAGAACTACAAAAAATAGATATTTCATTTGTTGAAGTATTCTATTGCAGGTTTAGAACTAGCAAGTGAATGCTGTTTGAGACATCACCACAGCACTACTTCACAGCAATTTGGCATAGGCCAAGATAATATAGATATACAAATAAAATAAATAAATACTTCAAAGACACAATACCACATTCTTACAAAAGTTTGCATGCTTTACAGAGTTTCAGTTTCCACGTACTCACTATTAACATTGTGGGAATACTAAGAAGCAGTTCAAGCTAACACAAGAGTGCCTTTAACACTGTAAAAAATAATACCTTTTAACAGATGTCTTCGCAAGACACCCATCAAAATCAAATGCTGCAATTTTACTTGAATCATGAAGACCATCATCCTTCCAAAAATTTAAAAATTAAATTAGAATTCAGACACTGTTTGGATGACAGAAAAAAAAAAAGTTCATGAAAACATAGTATCGCATACAAATGTAAAATGTGGGAGCCTGTGCAAATTCTTAAAAATCGATAAAATAAATCAAAAATGGCAGTGGAAAGAATAACTGAAAAACCAAGTAAAACATAACGCTGTTAGCCTGTTAGCGTTGAAGATAAAAAGAACAAGGTGCCAGATTGATACAATGTTCTATTCCTTAAAGTGTCATGGCAAGCATTCATACCAAAAAATTCTAGAGAGAAAAAGAATAAAAATTGCAATTATTTGTTGCATTTTGGGTTAAGAGCACACCCCATAAGGTTCATCCTTGCCCATATACAAGGTAAAGCCAGTGATATAAACAGCCATTAATAACTAATGCATACTCATCCTTACAAAAAAAAAATATAAACTACCATCAGTCAATGGCAAATACTCACTCGTTCAAGAAATATAATAGTCTGGAAAGCCTTCCATTTAGGCAACAATATAGCGTCCTGAAATTAGAAAATTATATTCTTTCATGGAGAGCTATCTCAAAAACCAGAAAAATATATTCAGAGAATAAAAGAGTAAAAATAATAAAACCATTGTAAGGATTCTTACCACGTGCAATCCTCTTAACAAGTGATAATGGAAGAGAAAGAGATTGATTAAAGACTGTACATCTGTACCTTGTACTTCTCCTTGATATCAGAAGCAGAGAAGGATATCTCCAACTCTCCTCCTTCACTAGGTGTAGACAACTACAGAAATTTTCGGTGCAATGAAAGGATTAGAAATATGCTTATAAATCCAACTTCACTGTAATTCCACGCAAAGAAGTTATAATGTGCCACGTGATATTGGAAGTGTTATAGAACTCAGGAGTCAATCATAAAACACCTATGAAAGCAACTACCAGTTATTAGTTCCACTGTGATGGGCTCATGAATCAATAATGCAAGTGATAGGAATAGAAATTAATGTCAATTTGAAAATATAGAAATGCAAAAATGAAGTAGGTCAGTCAAATACTCGATCCCCTAATCTTATTATTAGAATCTCACAATGCTTGGGAAAATCTAAATGATCCACTTAATAAGGTGAGGGCAAACATCACCTAATAAACCGGTTTTATTAGGTGGAGTNCTTATAATGAGTTAAAGTAACATAATGAAAACAAAATGTTTTTAACAGTCATTGAATTGTCAATACTGTAGCCATGTTATGGTAATAACAATGCACAACTTCTGGAAAAAACTATCCATTATAATATTGTTCAGATATCATTCAAATCTTGCAAATTTTATGCAAAGAACTTGGTTGATGAAATCTATACATATTCATGAAAACTAATAATCTGCAAACTTTCAATGTAATAATCTTAAAACTCCAAAAACAAATAGTTAAATGTCTAGGTGCGCGAGTGTGGAATAGTTTCTCAGCACAAAACATAGACAACTGACAAAATACAGAAGGAATAAATAATTAGGCAAAAGTGATACAGAAACATGTCGAGCAAATCAACATATTAGAAGTACATATACATAATCTTCTGTTAAACAAAAGGAGATATGTCCACAAGGCAGAGTAAATCAAATTTTATAATTAATATGTCAGCAATTTGATTTTATATTGGATATTATGTGCATTACCCATACCTTTTGTTTCTTTACGTTCCCTTGCTTTTGCTCATTAGATTCCACAACATCTGTATGATTAATCTATGACATGTGGAAACAATAGGAATTATCATGGATTATTTGAGTTAGAATTAGAACCAAAGGAGAGGTAAATCAAGATTATCTACCTTTAGGCCTTTTGCACCTCTTTTCACACTTCCGTCAGCTGCATCTTTCTTTTCATCCGATATCTAAAACCTTAGAATGTCACTCAATTAGATGCTGATATAACACTAACAATAAGCAAATGAACTACTGCTATTCGGGATTTACCATTGAACTTGAAATGGATTGATAATCACAGAAGGAAGAAGAAACTCATTAACATAGCATTGCATCATATAAATGCTCTCACAATGTATAAATGTAACGGTGGAAATTATGTATCCAAATGAGAGTTGGGCTTCTTTTTCTTTTTTAACACTTGATCAATCCAAATACAAAATAAAAATTAAACTGTTTAACATGTGACAGTGTGCGTGTGCACACAAAGTTGAAGGAGTCATTCAGCTCAGTGCTATCTAAACCAGATAAACTATTATCTAACTAATCTTCAGCCAAGTTATATAGTAAAAAATAATACAGCATCTGAAGCCATATTTACCAATCTAAATATTATACAAGCATGCCAAGTTACTTTTGTATATGAAGGTTCTGTAAGTAAGAAGTTAGCAGTCTTTATAGTATATTTTAGCTAAGGATCTTCATTCATTTTAAGATCAATAAATTTCAATGTATCAAATCGTATGCACTTTAAATGTGTGTTTGTGTCACTTATTGCATGTGTATGTTTGGTATGTTGTACTAACTTATGTATATCTTTCTATAGCCAATCACAAGCTGAAAGTTACTGCAAAGCATTAAAAGCTACAGAACGCAACATATCCACCAAATATGCATAGAAGAGACACACCCAAGGAAAGCATCCTACAGGAAGATTTAGTCACCCACCCATCTGCATATGGATAAATTAATCGACCAGAGTCAAGAACAGAGAGTAGCATATATTTAACTCACTGCAACTTTTGTAAACCAGCAGAAGAAACCAAGTCAAAGAACTGTTCATCCTCCACTGGTTACTAATTCAGTAATACGTCCAATTGATTACAGCAAATCAAGCAGTTTACGGATTTCATAATGATTATTCACAAGAAGTCCTTTTCTCTACAACTGTCATACCTTCATTGAAGTTTGAGCTCCTTCATTCGCTAACTTCTTTAAAGCCTCTTGATCACTGGTCTGCATTTCCATACTAGATAAAATGAAGGACAAAAGGAGCAAAAACCTCACTAGTGGCAATAATGTAACGAAATTAGAACCTTTCCCCACCCAAAAAAAAAAAAGAAAAAAAAAGAAAGAAACTACAAGATAAAATTCTTCAAAACCCACCTTTTCAGCTTTAGGCGTGCTCCCAGATTAAAAGGGACAAAAAGGGAAAAATAAATAAAATAAAAAATATGAAAAGCTCCCTAAGAATTACCCATGCAACGACAAGGCTAACTTCGTGTGAGGAAAATATAGTTCCCAACCAAAAAAATTAGAAATGTTTACCCTGAGTGATGAGAAACCTGTGATGGCTTCAGGGGAGGAAATGACAGTAGAATCAGTATATGGAAAGCAATTGAAGTGATGCCACTTGGTCATATCAAACCCTCGGGGATCTTTGCTGACCAATCCTAGCCTCAGCGAACTGGAACCGATGCTTTTCGAGCATTTTTTACACGTAGACCGGCCTGATTTCGCATACTCCGCCACGATTTTAACGGAAGCTGACGACATTGCTGCTGAAGCAGTGAATAGAAATAAGCAAGTAGTAATATGGCTTAGGGTTTTTCCGTATAAATTGAGATCAAGTGCTGCAGTAGGGTTTAAAATTCTGGGGTTCTGGAACTGGGGGATTTTAGAGGGAAAAATTGGAGAGATTAGCATTGGATTTCGAAGAGCGCTTCGATGGACATGCCGACATGGGGTATATTAGGATTGGACATTATAATTTTTGGAACATTATTATTTGTTCTATCAAAAATGTGTAGCAATGTTTTTTTAAAATTTACGTATAATATTATTTTATTATGAAATGTGTTGTCGACAAGATAATAGAGAAAAATATATTATAATTTTAATGAGGTCAAACGGGAGCTCAGAACCCCTTTGACTCCATTATTTTATATTGTAATGAGAGAAATAGTACATTTTTTGAGAATGTACGATTAAAAATTTTTTTTGATTCACGTGTAATATTATTTTATTCGAAAATGTGTGATTGACAATAAGGTGGCGTAATGTGGGCCAAATGAGGGCTTAATAACTAATTTCAACCACACATTTTATGGTGCTCATAATTTTTCAATCATAAACTTCATCAACTTTTATTAAAATTTTGATTTTAAAGCCCTGTTTGGTACACATTATTTTTTTCATTCTCATTCTTCTACTCATTTTCAACCACACATTCTTCAATAAAATAATATTTTTCATTCCATCAATAACTTTTCCTTTATTTTTAAGCACACATTCTCGATGAATCTACTATTCAATAATACATTCTTTCAAAAGAATGTGTCTCAAACACACTCTTAACTCCACCAAACAAGGGGTTGAATGTAATATCACATGATTGAATTCATTTGGACGGATGCTTTAATATCACTTATGCTATCTTTCAAACAAACGAGGGAGGAAAATAATTCTATATTTATGGGACGACAATTGCTTACTTCTTTTCCATGTGTTTTTCTCTCAATTGTAAAATTTTCGGTGCCAATAGCTATGTGATATGAAAAGAATTTTATGGAGGAAGAAGGATCGCCAAACGAGTGAAGAAAAAATATGAACTACATGTCACTTGAACCATTTGGATTTTGGTACGGTCGGGATAAATAAAGAAAGCGATACCTTATTCTTAATTGTTTTAATTTTTAATTTATTATTATTTTTTTAACTTTGTGAAATTGAAACATGAGCATGACCATATCTTTCATATACGTTAAAAGGTCTTTTTAACGGTTAAATTAATGGATTCGAGTAGACAGTGACCATGTTTGCACGATTTTAAACGCAAGAGACCTAAATGCCATATTTGGTTAGTGGAGGACTCAGTTATCATATTCAATAAAGATGTTGGACTTCTTTTGTTATTTACCCAATCTTCTAACATTTCCTCCCCTCTTTTAAAAAACCTAACAAATGTTACAGCTTGAAAACTCTTCTATGGCAGCTTGAAAACCCTTCTATGGCTATCGATCTCATAGATCCTCATTATGAACAAATTCTCAGAGATGAGGTAACTTATCTCCATTCTCTCTGGCACCAGGGCCCACCTAGACGGTCCGCCGTCTCTTCCGCTGCCGCTGCCGCCCTGGACAGCCTTCAGCCTTCCAACACCACACAATTCAAGAAAGAGAAAAAACCCAGACGCAGAAGAGGCCGAAAAAACAAACAGAAGGGCAACAGCCCTAACCCAGAGTCAAAACCTTCCGCTGGGACCGAATGGCCATGCGCCACACCTCCAGCACCCGCCGCCGTCTGGGTTCCTTTCGAAACACCTTCCAATCAAACACATAATTTAATTTCCCCCGAGGCAAAGGAAATATTCTTGGCTAAACAAGCCCAGCAGAAGGCTTTGGGGGCTGCAACTGAATTTATCAGAAACAGATATACGGACGACGATGGTGATGTCATTGATAGCAGCGACGAGGATGATGATTTGCTGGGGGATGATGGTGGGCCTGTTGAGTATAGCTTTTTCGTCAAGTTGTATATGGAGGACGTTGAGTTGAGGGAGTATTACATGAAGAATTATGCGAATGGCGAATTCAGTTGTTTGGTGTGTGGCGCAGTAGGCGGCAAGAAGACTTACAAGAAGTTTAAGAATTGTGTTGCGCTTGTGCAGCATTCGATCACTGTAGCTAGGATAAAGAAGCGCGCCCACAGGGCCTATTCTCAGGCCATTTGCAAGATTCTTGGTTGGGACATTGATAGACTTCCTTCCATTGTTTCTTCCTTGGCGGATAAATCAGTTGTAGTGCAGGTACATTAGGCTTCCTATAGATGATGGCATTTTGAAATAGTTGTGAAGTTGTTTCATTCGAATAAATTACTTTGAACCTTTGCAGGGGAATTTTAGTAAGGCTGACAATAGTGCGACTGTCCTTGCCAACAACGTCGAAATTGTCCCAGGGGGAGGATCTATAGCCCCTGAACCTTTTTCCGATGATGGCCAACAAAACATGGTATGTAAAGTTGGAGGCTTTTTAGACTATTTTGAAGTGTGTGCTGTATTTGCATTCTGACTTGTTACTGTATTTCAAGAGGGTTATGGTCCGTATGAGTGAGTATATGTGCAGTATTTGACCAATTTTCTATCTGTGTCAGAATTCTTTGACATCTCCCGATGCCAACGAAAAGGAAGATCTTGGCGAGGTGGTTGCTGATAAAGTGGATGAGCCTGTGGAAGATCTTGACAGGGTAGTTGCAAATAATGTTGATAAGCCTGCAGAGGGGGCTACAAAGGTGAGATTCTTAATCCTTTTCCTGTTTCATCTATTTATGTTTTATCTGAGGTAGTTTGTTTTTCCTGTTCTTTAGCAATGTTTTCTGGCGTTCAATGGTTATGGAGCTTATTATTTAATAACGTTCCTTTTTAAAGGACCCTAGCGGAAAATCTGCATTATACTGAGGATTACTCTTGAATCATTTCATCCAATGAACTCGGTTTGCTGTTTTCTAAGAACGTCCTAATCACGTGAAAGGAGTCATTAACAATAGCTAGCGGTGCCTATGAATGTAAAGATAGATGTTAAGAACTACGGACTGAATATAATTGAGAAAGAAACAGGGGAAAGTTGGTATAACTTTTCTGTCTATGAATAACAAAGAGAGATCCTATTTATAGTGTCAAACATCCTATACTGATTGCACAATCAAAGTATTATGGGAGTAATCAAAAGAAATCAGAAAAATATAGTAGTGAAATACATAATGATATTCTACTATATTTTTGGTAAATTTGCACAAATCGTCCACAACCTAAGGGGTATGGGCGAAACCGGTCCAATTCTTTTTCGTCTTTGGCACCGTCCTCTTCAACCTATGGTTTTGGTGCAATAATAGTCCTTTCGGTAGATTTTGCCTGTGCACCTTAAATACACAATTTTCGAAGGGTCAAATAGCCTAGACACTCGGCATTCAATATGTCATTTCATTTGAAAAATAATAATAATAAAAAAA
>OU503037.1:41943936-41966376 GCA_912172775.2 Fraxinus pennsylvanica | reverse complement strand
TTTAAAATAAATAACTTATTTTTAACTTTCATAAAAAATATTTTTTTCATTTTTTAAAAAAAAAATTATAACCTTATTAAAAAACTATGAGAGATTCTTTTTTAAAAAAATAAAAAATTAAGCTCATTAAGGTGATGTTCTCTTTGTGTTTCAATTTTGTGTTTTGCGTTTTTAATTTATTTTGAATTTTGTGTTTTGAGTGTCCATTTTGAGATTTTTGAAAACGTGTTCTTTTTGACATTTTGAAAAATGGTTTTCAAAAACTAGAAAATGTAAAACCCATTCTCTTTCCCTTCCTCACTTCACTTCACAGGCGGTTGTTGGTTTGGGTGTTATGGTTGGATGTTGTAGTTGACTGTGGTGGTTGGGGGGTTGTGACGTCGTGATGGTTGCTGTGGCGGTGGTGGGAATGCAATTTTTTGTTGTGGCGATTTTGGTTATGGTTGGCCGCGACGCTACTGTGGTGGCTATGGCGGCGGTTGGGTCGCGATTTTTTGGCTGTGGCGGTTGGATCGCGATTTTGGTTGCTGTTGCGTCTCCATTTTGGCTGTGGTTTTGTGGCTATTCGGTGGCAATTTTGCGGTGGTGGGTCGCCATTTTGGCTGGGCGGTGGTGGTCTTTCTGGTGGCGATTTTGGCTGTGTCGGTGGAGATATTTCTAGTAGCAATTTTTTGGTGGTTGGGTCGTGATTTTGGTTGTAGCAGTGGGGGTTTTCGGCAGTGATTTTGGTGGTGGTGGACAGATGGTGCAGCGGTAGTAGGGTTCTGGTGGTGTAGTGATGGTCAAGAGAGAACAATCGGCCAGAGGGAAGGAATTGAAATCGTGGTAGTGGAGGATTGAAAATGGTCATTTCCCTTGTTTTGCAATTTTCCCTGTTTTTGCTTGAAAACGGTCAAAACGATGTTTTTATCGTTTTGTGTTTTGTGTACAAATTTGTTATCGTTTTCAAAAACGCGTTTTCAAAAATAGAAAAAAGAACGCGTTTTCATTGTTTTGGAAAATCGAAAACAGAAAACGACCCAAAACAGCCAAAGAGAACAGCACCTAACTGTCTAAGTGTTTTCGACCTCTTATTTAGTCCATCATGTTATTAATTTAGTCATGTTTTTTAAATAGAATTAAGGGGTACTACTTCAAAATAGAAAGGATGTTTTCTGTTGAATTTTTGGGTTTTTAATTTTTTGAGGCACCTCTAGAATTGAGGCCCAAGGCAATGGCCTAGGTTGCCTTGGGCCAGGGCCGGCCCTGCATGGCCTTATCTAAATCAACATTGTAAAGATAATTTATTTTTTGAACTATCCAATGACAACATACCACGTGACATATTATCAACAAGGATAAATCTATATGTACATAATTATTGTATATAATGAATTACATAGACCCATGTGAAAGAAATCCGACCGTGGATGTGAAGTGTGGAAAAGTCAAAAATTGTAGACTACCGATGGATGCGCGCCACATGTCAATTATGTAATGTATTATATAAATGATTATGTACTTGTAGTACGGTCATTGTCAACAATGTTGTTGACAACATTATGCAACTAACACGATTGTGCATGCATGGAGAGATGAAGTTTCTATGTAGCCACCAGAAGATCAACACCCTGCAAATGGGTTAGAATCCCTCATTCTGTTGAGCCTAAGCTTGTCAGCAACAGCAAGAATTAGAGCTAGAGAATGCGAATGAGCATACATGGCCTTATCTAAATCAAGGATCAACTATCCCACTCTGCAAGCGCGCTTTCCTATCAGAACAAGTGGCTTGTCTGCTCCTCCTGCACCCATAATTAGAAAGGTTGAGATCGAGATTATAATGTATCAACTCTCACTAGAAAGTTTATACTTCTTACAATGTAGTCCGATATGATATCACGATGATTGAAGATGTTGAATTCAAGATTTGCATTCAATCATTCATGAAAATTGTACAAGTGCAACAGACGACAGGGCATATCAACGACTAAATATTAACAAATTAGAAGTTAAGAATAAATAATTTAACTATTTTGATAATAAAGTAATTACTTTAAAGAAAGCAACATTGTTTTTTATTTGAAGGTAAAAAAGATTTTTTGTGTTTTGTGTACAAATTTGTTATCGTTTTCAAAAACGCGTTTTCAAAAATAGAAAAAAGAACGCGTTTTCATTGTTTTGGAAAATCGAAAACAGAAAACGACCCAAAACAGCCAAAGAGAACAGCACCTAACTGTCAAGTGTTTTCGACCTCTTATTTAGTCCATCATGTTATTAATTTAGTCATGTTTTTTAAATAGAATTAAGGGGTACTACTTCAAAAAAGAAAGGATGTTTTTTGTTGAATTTTTGGGTTTTTAATTTTTTGAGGCACCTCAAGAATTGAGGCCCAAGGCAATGGCCTAGGTTGCCTTGGGCCGGGCCGGCCCTGCATGGCCTTATCTAAATCAACATTGTAAAGATAATTTATTTTTTGAACTATCCAATGACAACATACCACGTGACATATTGTCAACAAGGATAAATCTATATGTACATAATTATAGTACATAATGGATTACATAAGCCCATGTGGAAGAAATCCGGCCGTGGATGTGAAGTGTGGAAAAGTCAAAAATTGTAGACTACCGATGGATGCGCGCCACGTGTCAATTATATAATGTATTATACAAATGATTATATACTTGTAGTACGGTCATTGTCAACAATGTTGTTGACAACATTATACACCAAACATGATTATGCATGCATGGAGAAATGAAGTTTCTTTGTAGCCACTAGAAGATCAACACCCTGCAAATGGGTTAGAATCCCTCATTCTGTCGAGCCTAAGCTTGTCAGCAACAGCAAGAATTAGAGCTAGAGAATGCGAATGAGCATACATGGCCTTATCTAAATCAAGGATCAACTATCCCACTCTGCAAGCGCGCTTTCCTATCATAACAAGTGGCTTGTCTGCTCCTCCTGCACCCATAATTAGAAATGTTGAGATCGACATTATAATGTATCAACTCTCACTAGAAAGTTTATACTTTTTACAATGTAGTCCGATATGATATCACGATGATTGAAGATGTTGAATTCAAGATTTGCATTCAATCATTCATGAAAATTGTACAAGTGCAACAGACGATAGGGCATATCAACGACTAAATATTAACAAATTAGAAGTTAAGAATAAATAATTTAACTATTTTGATAATAAAGTAATTACTTTAAAGAAAGCAACATTTTTTTTTATTTGAAGGTAAAAAAGATAAGTTATTCTAACATATTTGGTAATAAAAAGTTACATAAAATAACCTTTTTTTAAAAAGGGAAAAAATAAAATGTTAAGCCGTACATGCTTTACCTTGTTTAGTTAAATTTTTAGACGAGATAGTTTCCGCAACTTGGAGACTAAAAAGATATGAAAGAGGGTGAAGGAAAGAAGAATGTCCGTTTGCGTGTAAACTTGCCATCCTTTCGGGTAGTTTGTCTTCCTTTTTGACAGTCTTGCAATGCAAATAGTTGATTGAATGCTGATGCACGGATATCTCAGTTAAATTCACCTTCATCTCACCAAGGAGGAATTCTGCAAGTTGCGCATCCATTTCCAAGCCACAAACCCAGGAAACAAGTTGAATGGCGAAGGCTTGCAGCCACCAATCCACAAGAAAGCATTCTCAAAAGAAAGGGTGAAAGAAATGAAGGCACATCGTGTTAAGGCCATATGAGCCCGGTTTTCGTAGTACTCTTCAACATATTTGATGCTCTTTTCACTGAGAATCTCAAGTTTTTTCATTTCAAGGGTTTGTTTCAAGTGCCTGAAGAAGTAGTAGGTTTTCTTCTTGTTGGTTGATCCAGTTCAAGAAACAGCATTGGAACTGATCATAGGTTGCCATTTGTGGGGTGGGTGAATTAAGTTGTTAATTTTTCACATAGGGAGTGTACTAGGTAATATGTTTGTTTATCGAATGACGGTTTTGCATTGAAATTGTGAGTTTTATAAACGAGCAACACTGATGATCATCATTTAGTATGGCAGGTTATGTTATATAATTGTGTTGTTCAAATATTGGTAAATGAGAAATTGATCAACTATGGTTGAAAAGAGATTAAAAAAAATTGAAAAGGAAGTTGGGCAGTTTTTCTTTAAAAAAAAGAACCGTTGGACAGTTTTTTTTTAAAAAAAATTTGTTTTGGTACCTTTTCATCATCTTTTTCCATCTTTTTGTGAAAAGTTGGCACCCATACGAAAGTATATAAAGGAATTATATAAATAGGAATAGAATTCATGGACTAAATATACTAATTCTCATTTATATACTTTGAAATAATCATCCCAAACACTCTCAAAATTATACTTAGAATTATTTCAAATTTTTTTCTTGTTCCTTCTTTTCGGGTTTCAATAGTGCTAATTATAACCCAGTTTTTTGACTTGAAATCCGCTAAAGCTATTTGTGTGTTGGTCCTTTAACATTCTCATTACCTAGAGAGTGCAAATATAACTTCTAGGACAGCATTCTTTGCGATTCAAGTCTTCTTCTTTTTTTTCTTAGTCTTCTATTTTCTTTTGACTGTTATTACATATAATTTGGAGTTCCCCTTGAATTATCATCGGAGGCATGTTATCTACTTCGGCGACAAATTTTCTCAACAATTTAAAAGCTATATTTGGCTTGCACAATGACAACCGAAGGAGATACCACCATGGCTACTATCATACTCATGAATCAAGACTTGGTGAGACTAGACCGTTTTGATGGATCGAACTTTACAAGGTGGCAAGACAAGATCAAATTCTTGTTAACGTTGCTCAAAATCTTCTGCATTCTTGATCCAAACTTGGAAGATCTACCTGAACCATCTAACAAAGACAACGAACAAACAAGGGTGGACCGAAAGAAGCGTGAAGAAGATGAACTTATATGCCGTGGCCATATTTTGAATGCATTGTCAAATCGTCTTTATGATTTATACACCAACACAACATCTGCAAAAGAAATTTGGTATGCTCTTGAGAACAAATACAAGGCTGAAGAAGATGGTACTAGAAAGTTTTTAATTTCTAAGTATTTTGATTTCAAATTCTTAGATAATATTCCCCTATTGCACGAAGTACATGAACTGCAAGTTATTGTCAATAAATTGAAAGTTGTAAAGATTGAACTTCCGGAATCATTCCAAGTAAAAGCAATTATTTCTAAATTGCCTTTTACTTGGAGAAGATATAGGAAGAAATTCTTCATAACTCCGAAAAATTTTCACTGGAGCCAATTCAAAAACATCTCCGAATTGATGAAGAGTCAAGGGTAAGAGATGAGAATGAAAATTCTCATGTTGGTACTTCGAAAGCCAATACCATAGAGAACAACAAAGTCATCAAAGTAAACAAAAGAAAGTTTACTAGAGACAACAACAAATTCAAAAAGAAGCCCAATAGAGAATGCTTTGTATGTGGAAAAATTGGCTATTTTGCGAAAGAACGCCGACATAGAAAACAAAGCAAATTTGGAGGCAGAGTGAATTCCATTGACAAGGATGAGTTAGTCATCACTATAAGTGAAGTAAATACTGTTATAGGAAAAATTCCGGGATTGTGGTATAATACTTGTGCCACCGTTCATGTTTGCTATGACAAGACTCTCTACAAGACATATCAAGACATTGATGATGGTCAATAAATTCAAATGGGAAATGAACATTGTTCAAAGGTCATAGGCAAAGGGAATGTTGAATTAAAATTCACCGGAAAAGTTGTAACTCTTACTAATGTTTTACATGTATCGGATATGAATAGGAACATTGTAAGTGGGGATTTGTTGGGAAAACCAGGGATTAAAAGTGTTTATGAGTCGGGACAACTTGTATTATCCCGCAATGGTTTCTTTGTTGGAAAAGACTATTCTACTAATGGAATGGTCAAGTTATGTACTATTAACAATATTAATACAATGAATTCTTCTTACTTTGTGTGTTCTTTAAATCTATGGCATGATAGATTATGACATATAGGATATTCTACTTTGCATAGAATGGTTAAATGTGGAATGATATCATGTGAATTAACTAAAAGTGATAAGTGTGAAATCTGTGATGAATAAAAAATGATTAAAAAATATTTTCAAAGTGTAGATAAATCATCTAAATTACTTGATTTAGTTCATATCGATATATGTGAACTTAATGACATGTTAACAAGAGGAGATAATAAATACTTCATAACTTTTATTGATGATTATTCTACATTTTGTTATGTTTATTTAATGAAACATAAAGATGATGTCTTTCATATGTTTAAAGTATATAAAAATGAAGTGGAAAATCAAAAGAATAAAATTATTAAAATTCTTATAAGTGATAGAGGTGGTGAGTATTTTTCAAGAGAATTTGACATCTTTTGTGAAGAGTAAACATAATATATCAATGTAGTGCACCTAGAACACCAGAACAAAATGGTTTAGCATAAAGGAAAAATAGAACCTTAGTTGAAATGGTAAATGCTATGTTCACAAGGTCTAAATTGCCTAATAATTTATGGGGAGAGGCATTATTTGCTGCATGTCATATACATAATAGAATTCCTTCAAAGAAACTTGAAGTGTCTCCCTATGAATTATGGAAAGAAAGAAAACCAAACATTGGATATTTTGAAGTATGGGGGTGTTTAGTTTATTATAAAAACACCGATTCTAGAAGAACAAAACTAGTACCAAAAGGGATCAAGAGTGTTTTTGTTGAATATGCGATAAATAGTAAAGCATATAGGCTACTTAATCTATTATCCAATGTTATTATAGAATCACGAGATGTGAATTTCTTTGAAAATTTATTAAGTGTGGATGAAATTGATCAAAATTCATTGGAAACTCAAAAAGAAATTCCGACTTCTAATAAATCACTAGAAATATCTTCTCAAGATATAAATGAGTCTAGTGAATCTAGAAGAAGCAAGAGAACTCGTAAAGAGAAAGTACTAGGACATGATGAGATTGATTCTCAACGGATTTCTCTATAATTGGTTGAAGCAAGTAGACAAGATATAGTAAGAAAAATTTCTTATGTTCTTCAAATTGATAGTGATCCTAAAACCTATAAATAAGCAATGACATCTAGATATAGCATTTTTCGGAAAGATGCTATAAATGATGAAATGGATTATATAATGTCCAACAATACTTGGAAGATTGTTGACTTATCGGCTGGATCAAAAGCAATTGGTTGTAAATGGGTATTTCGTAGGAAATACAACACTGATAGTTCAATCCAAACTTACAAAGCAAGATTAGTTGTTAAAGGTTTTCAACAAAAGGGGGGAATTGATTATTTTGACAATTATACACCCGTAGCTAGAATCACTACTATTGGAATTCTTTTTGCATTATCTTCTATATATGATTTATGTGAACATCAAATAAATGTTAAAACTGCATTTTTAAATGGAGAATTAGATGAAGAAGTTTACATAGAACAACCGGAAGGTTTCATTCTTCCGAGTAATGAAAACAAAGTTTGTAAACTTGTAAATTCTTTATATGGTTTAAAACAAGTTCTTAAAAAATGGCATGAGAAATTTGATAATGCTATCATGACTTTTGGTTTTTTACATAATATGGTAGATAAATGTTTATATGCTAAAAAATGTGATAATTATATTATATCTGTATGCTTATATGTAGACGACATGTTGATTATTAGTAATCACATGGATGATATTATAGAAACAAAAAAGTTTCTATCTTCAACATTCAAAATGAAGGATCTTGGTCAAATAGATACCATATTAGGTATAAAAGTGATCAAGAATGATTTGAGATTTGCATTAACTCAATCACATTATATTGAGAATATAATCGAAAAGTTCAAACATTTGAACATTAAAAAAGCAAAGACTCTGTTTGATTCAAGTATCAAACTTATGAAAAATGTTGGAAGAGATGTTGGAAAACTTGAATATGCAAGTGCAACTGGTAGTCTTATGTATGATGTACAATGTACAAGACCGGGCATTGCATTTGTTGTAAGTAAACATAGTAGGTTTACAAGTAATCCAAGTGTTGAACATTGGAAAGCGATTGGAAGGGTACTTGGTTATTTAAAGAGAACAAAAACCCTTGAACTCCAATATTCTAAATTTCCAACTATACTTGAAGGATATATCGATACTAGTTGGATATCAAGTGCTGGTGAAAACAAATCAACATCGGGTTGGTTGTTCACTCTTGGAGGAATAGCAGTTTCTTGGAGATCAAAGAAACAAACTATGATTACATATTCCACAATGGAATGCGAGTTTGTAGCATTAGCTGAAACGGGAAAAGAAGTTGAGTGACTTAAAGATCTTCTTTATGAAGTTCCATGAGATACGAAGAATGAGTCTTCAATATCTATACTATATGATAGTCAAGCTACTCTAGCAAGGGCTTATAGTGAAGTCTACAGCGGAAAGTCTTAGACACATAAGTCGTAGACATGATTATGTAAGGAAATTAATAAAAGATGGAATAATTTCACTTACATATGTAACATCAAGTGATCACTTGGCCAATCCATTTACAAAACCACTTACCAAAGAGTTGGTAAGATTAACATTGAGTAGGATGGGGCTTAAACTCTTTAAATAAAATTCACCAATGATGGCAACCCGACCTTTTATTACGAAATGAGTAATTTACGAGTTCAAAGGGTAACAACAAATCATTTGATAAGTGAATTGCTTTCAACACTTAATATACAATTTAAAGCTCTATCCTAAAGATATAAGTGTTGGGGTTATGGTATTGAAGGTTGAATAAAACTTAAAGAAATTCAGTACGTAGTACAAGTGTCTTTAAAACATAACCAAGACATTATAAGAATTTCTCCTATATGAACTTAGAAGTGGTGCTGCTTCAAGGAAAGTTGGAGTTACTTTTTGAAACATGCATGAATACGGATGGGTGCATGGCCATTAACGCGTCAAAATAAAATTGTGTGGAACATATTGAGATAGAATGATCATATGTGTGATATCGCTGATAATGTCATAAAGGATAACGGGTTCAAAGATAAGGCTACCTGGAATCTCGATATTACTTTGCAATATTAGTACTAATGTAAGGATTAAATCGAAAGATACCTTATCCTATGAGTGACATCATTTATGATTCTAAGTTAAGTTATAATATTTGAACAAGTGGGGGATTGTTATATAATTGTGTTGTTCAAATATTGGTAAATGAGAAATTGATCAACTATAGTTAAAAAGAGATTTAAAAAATTTGAAAAGGAAGTTAGGCAGAAATTGCTTTGGTACCTTTTCATCTTCTTTTATCATCTTTTTGTGAAAAGTTGGCACCCATACGAAAGTGTATGAAGGAATTCTATAAATAGGAATAGAATTCATGGATTAAATATACTAATTCTCATTTATATACTTTGAAATAATCATCCCAAACTCTCTTAAAATTATACTTAGAATTATTTCAAATTCTTTTCTTGTTCCTTCTTTCCGATTTTCAATAGTGCTAATTGCAACCCGATTTCTTGACTTGAAATCCGCTAAACCTATTTGTGTGTTGGTCATTTAGCATTCTCATTATCGAGAGGGCGCAAATATAGCTTTTAGGACAGCATTCTTTGCGATTCAAGTCTTCTTCTTTTCTTCTTAGTCTTCTATTTTCTTTTGATTGTTATTACATATAATTTGGAATTCCTCTTGAATTATCATTGGAGGCGTGTTATCTACTTTGGCGACAAATTTTCTCAACAAGTTAGTAGTACGGTTAATCCATATTGTCCTAATGCATTAAAATATATAACGTGACTGAGATCAATCACTTATTATAGTTTGTATAAAAGATATCCTGCCAGCTTTCCTTACAGTCTCTCTCGCTATGAGGGTTCGGTTCTATGCGGGAGGTCGATTCCAGCGAAATGGGTTCGACCACTTCATAGGGTTCGGCAAACTGCCTCCGTAGAATAACATGGAGTGTAGACCCAGGTCCGGATGCCACGTAGGATATTCTGGGGTCTCGTCAGTCGATGTGTAAGATGTTTACTTAAATTTTGACACGTTCAAATTGTAATGAGGTGTCAAAACTTTAGTACGAGACAACCAAATCGAGACACTACATATTGGAGCTCGGTATTCAATTGGAGTTTGCATTTGGCATGCATGCCTTATTTTCATTGAAGATAGCAAAAGAAGACAAGATTTTCTTTTTCATTTTTTGTATAGGAAATTGGTGAGGTGTCTCTTGGGATAGAGCTAAGCTTCAAAATCTTTTGTCAATGGGGGTAAGACTATCCTTGCAGTGGTGTCCTAGCTTCTAGTGAATAATATTAATTCGAAACTTTATTAGTTGTATTGTCTAATATTGGATAATGTATACTAAATATGCTTACCATGTTAAGTCTCATAGTTGTTAATTTTTAAAAATAAAGATAAACTTGTTCGATGGGTGAAGATTATAGATAAATGTTTTATTTGATCATATAGACGCGTGTATTAAACAATATTGTAGAATTAAAAAGTAAAATAAAGTCTTGCACTATAAGAAAATAATTCTAACCAAGACTCAAAATCATCAAGCTGGAGAAAATGACTAATCAATCCAATCAATAATGACTACAAATAATAGTACAAGCACTATCAATAGCCAAGAAAAATATCACCATCCACATTAATCAATTCACACACATATATATCAATTAATAAACTCATGTAAAAAGATGAGTTATCATAGCTACACCTACCAAACCATTTTCAAAAATACCACGTCGATCCCCAAATTTCATAATACATAGGTACGAGTAATGCTCGATGAGTTGGGTTATAATAATTCATGAAAGAGATGGTGACATTTCACAATTTAAAAAATAGCAAAATCAAACTTAGATTGATGGCATAGACATTCGTCAAAAGAATCTCTATAAAAAAAAATCATCGATAAACACTTGAAGAAACCTCTCAACCATATCAGAAAAATATTAAACATGCATCTCTGAAGAGTTGCGGGAAACTGATAGTAACATGAATGATTAATCATGACACGAGATTATATCTAGCATTTAATCAATAAACGGGAGAAAGAGACATTTTCTAGTGATTGAATTTAATATTTTGTAATCAATACAAAATACACAATAAAATATGCTCGTCACCTATACCAAATTAATCTTGCCTAGAGAACAAAATAGGGCATGACAGCTACTTAGCCATGGCTCTTGACCACACAAAGATTATAGGATACCAATTGGTGCATCCATCTAATTGTATATTTTTAACAAAACAATGAAGCATGCACAATTCTTTTCATTATGATTACAATAAATTATGCACATAAAATTGCCATGGTAACATAAAAACAATTGAATCCATTTTAATAATATCGTTTATAAAAAAATATATAACTCTATAAATAAATAGCTTATTTAATTTATAAATAAAAAGAAAACGTAACTTGTCCAAGGATGTTTAAGAATAAAATATATTTAAAAGTAAATTCAAGTAACTCGTAAGCTTAATCAAACACGTTAAACATTCATGCATTTCTACAAGAACACATTTCCGTTGACAAGATCGATGTCCATTGAATTACAATCCTACTACTCGTACAAGGCTCTTCACATGTGCTTTGACAGGGGGCTGAGGTGTCAAAACCCATATCAAAGAGTCATGTATAAGGAGCTTAATACATTGAACAACCATGCAACATCTACATTATGTATTACATTAAGATTGACATTCTTCCATGTGACGGCGATTTACACCATTGATTTTAAACACTTCCATCACATCACTAGCCAGGTTTCTTCCATGCGGGGGAGTGTCAAACTCCTTTACATCTAACTTTATTCTTGAATTAAGGATAGATTTTTGAATTGGTACAATAGTAGGATGATTATTTAATTTCTACTTATTAAATGGACATTTAAGAGTAGATGCAGAATCTGTGTGCTCTGAGCCTGCAATTAAAGGGCCTTTAAGCAGTCTTGCAAAAAGCTCAGTTGGATCATAGTAAATCTCCACATCTTCTGCTCTCAGTGATTCATCAACATTGAGAATTCCAATCCCATAAAACTGAACCAATTCTCCAGTAGGAGCATGTCCTTTAAAAGGACCTTCAAAGTAACCCCAATGCCTGAACTTAAAAGCAATCGCAGGTGGACCTGAATAAACACTTATAACTTCCCATGCAAAGCCACGAGGAAGTGCCACTCGAAAAGCATCGTGGGATGACTCGAAGCTCTCTTCATCTGCTTTGTAATATTTGAATTCTTCTGGCATTGAACTCTTTAGCAATGCATTGTAACTGCCCAGTTTCAGTGTCTCTTCTGCAGATAGGCCTTCTCTTCCTGTATTTTAATATTGTTTAGTCAATTCCTTTATAATCTAAAACTCGATTAGGGATTGAGTAAGGTGTTAGATTACAATTTTGGAGTTGACTCGTAGGTTTGATTGAAATGCCATCTTTTGTGACGATAAATATTTTGGACTTTTTATTAAAATCTACTAAAAATCTAATTTTAATCCCTACCAAACAAAAACTAAGCCCTTGTTTGACAATCATTATTTTCAAACTCTTTTTTTTACATACTCATTTTCAACCACACATTCATACGATAAAATATTCTACACGTAAACCAAAAACATTTTGTTACTTTTTAACCAAACATTCTTTTAAAAATCACTATTCAAAACTCTATTTTTCGTAAATAATGGTTGTCAAATAGGGGATAAGTAACAAAGCGTGACTTCGAGGGATAACATGTTAAAAGGAAAAACATATATGTATGATATTTTCGAATTTTAAGATAATACCATAAAGTACCACAAACTAGGGAAGACAACGAGTGGAATGGGATGAAACGGGGGTACGAGGATTAAAATATTTTCCTTGTCCCGATTCCTCAATGGAGCGGGACAACTCAAAGCGAAGCAAAACGAGACATATCATTTTGTCATCCCTACCACCAACCCATAATTCAAATATGCAAACTCGTATTCACTTATAGTGCGGCAATATTTAGCTTATCCTTGTCCATATGTTGGTGTTATAGATTCAGCAATAATTCAGTGGAACTCTTTAATGCAATTAATGCGACATAATCTATATGTTGGTGATTGGAAGTTGAATCAACTTGCAATTTGCAAACAGATCCAATCATAATTTAGAGAAAATTCCAGATACACTCCTATAGTAATAAACTATTGTAGAAACAGTACTATCTATAGCGAAAAATAAACTTCGGATGAAGTTTCTGTGAAAAAAGAGAAGAGTGGCTACGTTAGGCCATCTCCAAAGTTACACCAAGTAATTCGGTGTAGCCATTGAAGATGCTCTTATAATCCGTAATTCGAAAGACATAATTTTGATAAAATTAAGATTGAGTTAATTAAAATAACTAGGAAAAGAAAAGGAGTAGGGTTTGTACTTATTTGTCTTACCATTAACGATGAGCTTGAATTTTTCAGGATTTATAGTCCTGAAATCTTGAATTCGAGTCTTGTGTGACAACTCCATTTCCCATGACTTCAAAGCATTTTGAACTACCTCTTCAAGTGATCCTTTAGGCCATTCCTAAATACCCCATTTAACAAAAAAAAAACAATTTAAATACCATCCATATGAGTTGAGATTCATAATTCCAAACTTATTTGTCTTTTCAATACATTTCGAACACGTCCCAAGATGTCAAAATTGTATTGACAAATAGTCAAGAGGACGACAAGTTCGATACAACAAATATTGACTTCACCCATACTCCACATAATACATAAAGCGATACACACGCAGTATACACATGTTTACTCGTACAGAGATCGATCTATATATAGAGAGAGAGAGATATAATACCTTGGTTCGGCCTTCTTCGAACAATTTATTAACATCATCATATATAGGAGGGCCACCATGTCTCCACTCTGTATTTCGTGCTTCTTCGTGCAAGAAAGACCTATACTTATCTGCTGCAATTTGAATAGGATCTTGATTTTCAGTCGCCATGTTAAGAAGAGCTTTTCTTCAAGATATTTGACAGGGAATTGAGGCTTCAAGTGAAAGCCAAGGATTGCTACATTTAAATAAGCAAAGCAAATAGGTTCCTTCGTGGACCTTGCTTGTTTCCTTAATGGCATGTTTGGTACGTAAAAAAATTTGGCGAACGCTATAGTAGACGCTATAAAAGATCAAGGGCTAGTTCAAACTTCTGGACAGTGTACTTAGTGCATCGTCTCATGCCAATAAAAATTGGGTAGTGCTATGTGTACACAATCTTTTACACCCCTCTCACATGAAGGGAGCCCACAAACAATAAAATATTTGTGGGTTCCCCTCCATGTGAGGGGAGTGTAAAAGATTGTGAATAATCCATAAAAATTTATGAAAACGGTGGTCTCAATGGATTTAGTGTCCCTTGCTGTTATAAACTTCCCGTACGTTTGTTTGGGAAGAATTTATAAACGGTTTATATTACAAAGAGATAAAACGAGTATGTGACAAATAAATATTACTTACGTGTTTATTGGAATGACCGATTCAATTCCTATTTTTTTACAGAAAAATGGGACAAGTGCACACTTTTTACAACACATGAAATTTTGGACATCTAGTGTTATGCCAATGGTGCAAGCATGCGTATCACGGTTGTTTGGATTTGTTCCTACGTCTCAATCTGGATAACTACAATTTTTCTCATTTTTAATAATAATAATAATTATTATTATTAGTTTTTGGTCCAAAATGAGCACTCAATTTATTATTGAGACGTACGAAGTTTGAATTGTGAACCATGTAAATTAAATATTACATTGAATTCCACATGCACAAGAAATAATTATTACATTATTGGTTATCTTTTCTTGTCATAACATATGTAGGCCATAGAGTAAATTAATACGATAATTAATTTATTGTCGTTGACTTATTCGAGTCTTTTTTTTATTGCGTGGATAATTAGTAATTTAACAAGAATCATCGTTATCCGATAGTGAAGGTTTATGTAGGGACTGAGTAGAAAGGGGATTCCCTAAATTTCACTATTATGCACAATGCTACTATTTTCGAGCTTTCGAGACAACTTTAAGGAAATGATCGTTCTTATAAGAAGCTATTTGAAACGAGCAATTAGAAATTCGGAAAGCGGGCAAAAATGCAGAGTGAATCCAAGAAACGAAGTAAAAGAAAATACTAAAAATAGACTCGTCGACACCATTTATGAGAAGATGCGACTCTTGTTTAATAATCCAAACATCAAATCTTCTCGACGATCTTGAATCGGATCAATATCATGAATAATAATAATATCCGAGCTATCAAATCAATTCGTGACTAAAGTCAAGTCTGTATAAAACTTAGTACCATTTTTTGTGGAAACAAATGATAATATTTCAAAGTTAACAACTACATGTTTCTAGGCATTTCTTAAGCTCATTGTTTACCGAAAAATGGGACAAGTGCACACATTACAACACATGGATAACTGCACTTGTTTTTTTAATATTAATTTTAGATCAAAATGAATATAATTAATTTATTATTGAGACATAGGAAGTTTGAACTGTGAACCATGTAAAATATTACATTGAATACTTTTGTTCACATGCACACGAAATAGTATTGTTGGTTATCTCTTCTTATCATAATATTAATCTCAATTTCATCCTCATCGGCTCAATCATGTCCTTTCCATATGCTCGTTTGAACTATAGACGGATTAAATTCTTTGTTTAAATTCGTTGATTTTTCTGAGACCATATTGAAACTTGAAAATGAAGTTCTATCTTAAAAAACTAATGGCCAGTTCTCTTTATTATTTTCAAACCGTTTTCTGTTTTCGATTTTTCAAAACAGTGAAAACGCATTCTCTTTCATATTTTCGAAAAGTCCAAATTTTCAAAATGCGTTTTTAGTGTTTTCAAAACAATTTTTCGAAATGTTAAAAAGAACACATTTTTAACAATTTCAAAATGGGTAAACAAAACTCAAAATGAATTTAAAACTCAAAACACAAAATTAAAATATAAAGAGAACAACCCCTAACTTTTTTAGAGTAATTCAAATTTTGTATTTTAGATCATATTTTAATATATAATCGATGCGAAATTTTAATATATAATTTGGTCTTATATATTAAGTAATTATATGTATTTCATCGTATTAATAATCAAGTCATTGCACAATCATTTTTAAAGTACACAAACCTATATTGAAATCAAGTATAATTCATAAATAAATAAAAATAAAAAATTTAATATCCTCATTTTATTACCTTGTTTTAAAAATTTTAATTCTTAGTTAAAATCATATCTCCCCTAAATAAAATTCAATACAAAATAATACATACAACCCACCTCAAATCCTTTTAGAATAATAATTATTTTTTTCTCATTGACTTGTCGTTTGAACCTACCTATTATTACATTTGCATGACATTTATATGACAATTCTCATTATGACGACAATCATGTTACATAAACATCAATGTTGACATAAAATTTAATATAATGTCACGTGTCATTTTATCATTAGACATTTTAAAATACAGTCAGTTTTTTCACAAAATCATCGACTGTCACATGTAATTATGCCAAACTTACTGTCAAATTCTTCTGACAAAGTAGCTTTATCGTTACGATGAAACTTCATTTCAATGTCTAAATTGTATTTTCGTTGAATTTTTCTTGGGTGCTCTATTATTGAATGACGACATCCAATTCAAGATTTGAAAGGTTAGTTCCCAAATTATCTAAATTTTATTGCGTTCGCACTTAGTTATTTGACCAAAATTATCATGATTCGATAGGGATTTTGTCGACATATTTAATACATTAAATTGATAATATGATAGTTAAACAATCGAATCTTACAACAAAAATTGAACACACTCATTGTAGTGTCCATTTTTTTATTTTTTTAAACCCTTGTTAGGTGTATGTTAAATAGTAGATTAAAATTCAACTCAAAGTAAATAATTAATTTTAATTAAACATTTTGTGAGACCCGTAACTTTTCTTTTCTGTCACACATTTCATGAAATTTTATCAAGATTTACAAAAAATTTAATTTTTAGTTACACTAAACGGGGAATTAGTTTGTTTAATTTATCTTATAATGTAAATAGTATACCAACGAAGTATTAGAGAAAATTTCACTGTTGATCCTCAATCTATAGCTCTGACAGTTTATGCATCCTCAACTTTTCTGTGAATATGGACCTTTAATATTGCAAGTAACTTTTAGTTGAAGGGAAATTATATTCACAAGAAAACTTTTGTTTGTTGCAACATATTTTAAATACAATGAAAACCCTCAATTTCAATTTATTGTCGAACTTATGTCGTCAATTATTTTCTTCATATTTTTATCTTCAACCTTCTGTTAATTAACATATCTTATCATTAATGACAGTTTTTGTCCAAAAAATCAAATAGAATGACATAAAAAGACTTATTTGCCTTTCATATTTTCAAATAAGTAAGAAAAAAAGACAACAATTACAAAATTCCGATAAAATATTTGTCCCTCATTTCAAAGCACGTTAATAGGATATTTGGAAAGAAACCCTCATTAGAAAACGTATGCTAATTAATTAAAGGTTAAAGATATGAATATGACGGAAAAAAAAAAAGTTGAGAACATAAGCACGATAATAAAAAAAGGTCAAGGCCCTTCATTACTATCAAAATATAGCACGACAAAAACAAAAACTGTAATGCGGAGTCGAACTAGAGAGAAATGTTGGTTGAATTACTCGTTTTACCCTCGAGCTTCAAATCATGTGAAAGTTAAGTGTGATTTTAATGCACATACTAACAATTTCAATCACACTGGGTCATAAATTCACAACTTTAAATAAATTAAGGACCTTCTATCACAAACTACCATTAAGCTAATGGTTGTGTTTCTAAGCTGACTTGTGCTTGTTACAAGGCACCAAAAACCAGTCAAATAAAATTAAAACAAACCTCATAGTTAACAGCCTATCTCATTCTCTCTTTCCTCGAGCTGTATCGATAAGATATCCATTCAGACGCTGGCCAAATTTCTTAGTAGAGAACGACTCTGTTACATGCTTTCGGGCTTCTCCGCCCATTATCTCCGACATTTGAGGATCACGAATAAAATTAGCCATAGCAGTAGAGAACTCTTGTGGGTTAGGATCACATAGAAATCCCGTCACTCCATTCTTTACTGTCTCGACTGGACCCCCACTGTTGCATGCAATAACAGGTTTATGGGCCGCCATTGCTTCCAAAGGAACAATGCCGAAATGTTCATCCTACAATCCATCATATTTACTAAGGCAAATTTTTATATAAAAAACTAATCAAATTGTATAGACGATCAGAGAATGGCGCACCTGAGGTGTATAAAGAACACATAGGCATTCAGAAAGAAGATTATTTCTTTCAGAAGTAGTACAAGATGTGATGAACCTGACCCTGTGAGACACACTTTCTCTGTCTGCCAAGTTTTTCAGTTCCTCTAGATATTCAACATTCTCTCTGATGCGTTTATCAAAACCACCTGACATTGAAAGAGAAGAAAAAAGTACATGAACCTCCTGTAATGTGTATAACCTAAAAAATTATCATCCAGATACATAATTAAATTCTTAACCAGACAATATATAATAATTGTTTAGATGCGACGAGTAAATAAGGACAAAAGAGCCTGCCCGGACGCACAACGTAGATATTAACTTCTCAGGAGACGTATGCTTTATATGAGGTCATTGAACTTAGGCAGACTACATTAGCCATAGTCCATGCATACAGTAGAGAACATAGTATCACACACTAAGCCTCAGTTTGTCTCCCATTCTTTCAAAACTTTTTTTTCTACGTATTCATTTTCAACCACACAATAAAATATTTTATACTTAAACTGAAAAATTTTCCATATTTTTTAACCACACATTCTTCAAAAGTTTGCTATTCAAAACAATGTTTTTCCAAAAAAAATGGCGTTAAACAGGGGCTAAATTTGACTGTCCCTCGTCCAAATTTCTTTTGGACTATATCCAACATCAATAATATACTGTTCACAAATATTGTCTTTCACTGAAAAGAAAAGTATTATACTATTATTTACTTGTCAAGAGCTCAAAGTAGGAATAACAACCAAGAATTCATAGCTGATGTGATTGATATGGGCAAAAACAGTCAATTTCCTAGAAACCGGTAAAATGCCCAGTGTAAAGAGCAACCAGTATGGTAATAACATAATCAATGATTTTGGGTTCATTAATATCTGCCTTCCTAATTCCAATCAGTGCTTCTTAATCTTCGGAAATCATGTTAGATTGTCTTGCATATATTCTCAACTCCAAGCAACGAATGAATAAACTGTCGATAAATGAAATTATTTTCTACAAACTTAATTGTTTGTATTTGGAAGGTTTATGGGTTACTTGAATTACCAATATCTTAGGAGGTTTAGATTTCCTCAAATAAAGCTACCGTTTTCTCTTCTCATTTTTTATTTCTCAATTTCTCAATACAAACAATTTATGTTCTCGTATTATTGGGTATCACGGCTGGACTTGGACCAATTTTTAAGCAACAAGTGGAACGATTGGAGAAGGTGGTGAAAGTTATATTTAATTGCCAAAGGGAACTTCAGTACAAGATGAATGAATTTTTTCCAATAATAAATGCAGTATTGCAATCTTCCTCGAGTGTTGAAATTTCGTTAACCTTGATAGTTGATACCACTCAAATATTGAGGATGTAGGTTCATAGAATATTCATCTTGACAAGAAATTATCTACATGATAAATATGTATCACAAATATTAGTTCCAATTTTAATTTACCAGCTACTTGTTTCATGGCTTTAATTTTGAGCTGCAGACCCTACTCACATACCCAACAAAATAACACAATACTGGCTTCAGAGCACAACCAGGTAACCATCCAACTTTTCACGTCAGTCACTAAGCAAAATATCATGCCTAATTGAATGTCAGAATGGTCATTTTATCGTCTGTCTATTCATGGAGGCTACTTAATTGGACCTGTTTGCCCTTTAAAAATAAATTTCTGTTGGTTTTACTTGGGCACTTGCATTTTGCAAACTTTCATTTTCGGCAACATAGGAATAAAAACCAACCACTGGAAGATACTGGTTCACATTGGCAGGAGTTGGATGGAAATGTGCCTCAAAAGGTTTGATATTCGAGTATAGAGAATCTTGAATTGCGGATTGCAATAGGATGTGATCTGAAAAATAATAGATGGAGTTACCAAATGGAGGATCATGGACAATGTTTCTATGGTTTCTTATAGCAGCTTGTATCAAGAATGAGAGCAACCAGATTGCTAGGCGCCATTGAGTCAAAGGAATATCTACAAGAGTCCCATTCACATTCGATGATAAATTGAAAGCGAAGAAAAAATAACAACATGGTTTTCAAACTTCACTGAGGACAAGGGCATCTCTAAAGGTGATGAAATGTTGCATGCCCAAATATTAGTTGTATTTTAATTTATGTTTTATTTAAATTTACCAATTCTAGATTGTTTTAATTAGTTGTATTTTGTTATTAGTGGGATATGGAATCAACTAGTGCTCCTTCATCTTAGGAAAACGTGTTAGATTTTCTTGTTTTATTCCCAAGTAACAATGAATAAAATGTCGATGAATGGAATGTTTTCTAGAAACTTATTGGTTGTATTTGGGAGATTTATTGGTTCTTGAATTACAAATATCTTAGGAGGTTTAGATTTCCGTGAATAAATCTACCTTTTTTGTTTTTTTATTTTTTATTTTCCGATAGGAACAATTCGTGTTCGTATCACAATATTTGGTCATCTCTATCACATGTTCTAAATACTTAAAAAAAAAAAAAAATGCACGTGCAAGTTATATAATATGATTGCAATTTGCAACAAATTAATTCTTGTGGTAAAGCCGTATTACAGTAGGAAAATAAAATCTTCTAGCAAGAGATGTTTTCAGAATAGAAGATGCTTCTTAGAATTCTGGAAAAATAGATGTAGTGTACATATATGATTCACCCTGGAAGAAACAGATAAAGCTCACCTGCAATAACCAAGGAAACTCCATTTTCATTTTCACCTTGAATGTTATTCCGTCGATCGGTGTACAGCATAGCGAAGGCAGATATAGCTAACTCTATGTTCTTTTTCCTTTCAAACCGATTGATGGAGAGAAAATTCAACCTAAAACAAAGAGAACAAGAACTTAGACTGCTAGAATTAGAGCCTTTTTATTCATTATTTATCTGCTTGTTTCTTTGTCATTTAGCTTGTTCAGAGGTTTAATACAGGAAGACGAATTGGTTTTTATCAACCCTAGAACTAGAAGATACCAAGAAATAAAACCGTGTCTCTTTTACTTGGTAGCAGTAGGTTTCTCGAACTGATCCACATTGACTGCAGGGTAAAGCACGGCAGGTCTAATTCCTCGTGTATGTAGATGCTTGAAAGTCTTTGCAAAAGTAGATGCAGTGAATTTGCTGTTAACAAGAGTTAAATCTGCCATACCTAAAATTTTCCAGAAAGTTTATGAAGAAATCAGAATTAACGACCAAAAAGAGAGAGAAAAATTTTAAAGTGAACAGTAAATATGCAGGAAAACATTTGCCACAAATAAATGTGAAGCTCGAGTAGACCTGTCGTTATTTCTTCTACATAGTCTATAGGCTTCCGATAAATTTTCCTAAGAACAGTTGTGTGTTTAGCAAGCAAAAGATCTGGAAAATGGCAATAGAATACCACCTAAATAAAAAAAAAGTAGACACAAATTACAGCGCTATTAAATAACATTGAACTCAAAATGTTTGAAATATTCCGAACCTTTGATGACTTTTTAAACTTCATGAGCGGAACAACAACAGAGACCTGATCTGCGAGTATGATGTCGAACGTTGGATGCATAAACAACACACAAAGTGCAACAAACATACACCGAATATATGCACACACTGCATGAAGACGATAGAAAATATGCCGGGGTAGAAAGGCACCATAGACTGTAACTGGAAAGATACCTGCACAGTGTTCAGAATGCTATTAGAAGGATTGAAAAAAAGGAAGGCAAGAAACTAAAATTTGTAGCATAAAACAAAGAGAACCCGATACCAGAAACAGTCTCCTCAAAACAGCGTGTTTTGTCATGGTGTGATGTGAAGACATGAACGTTATGCCCACGTGATGTAAGTTCTACAGCAGCATCAACAATTAACCTCTCTGCTCCACCTGAGTATAATGGCATATTTGGGAAAAGGTAAATAAATGGCATCAGAAAAGGATATGTGTGAAAAATTACGCTCTTCGAGATTTATAAATTAAAGAGACAGTAAATTCTATGTCATTATACATACATGTAATGTACCACTGATCTTCGTGTCAGAAAATGCAAATATGGCTCATTGGGACGTATAAAGTTATCAAAAAGTAAAGGAGATCAATACTAATCTGAACAGATATAGCATCTGAACTGAAGTATTATCTCTTTGTCACATA
>OU503037.1:41906851-41934894 GCA_912172775.2 Fraxinus pennsylvanica | reverse complement strand
AAAAAAAAAAAAAAAATGTTGCCTACTAAAGCTTTTCCCACCAAATTCATGGCAGTTACGTAGAAAATTTAGTCAATCATACACGTAAAAAGGTGGAAATGAAATTTAATTTTCATGTTCCATGAAAAAGAAAACCAAATCAAACGGGCCTTTTTCTGAAAGAAATACAGCTATGTGACTGGGGAGGTCTAATTTGCTTGCCTCTGCATTCTTTAATTACAATTTTTCTTATTTACTTTCTTGAGGGAAGGATTTGATAAATGACAAAAAAGAAGTCTGGCAAAGGAAACTTTTTCCTTTTTCATTTACGAAAGTAGGTTCCTGTTTTGAAGAACGCTGAACAACGAATACTTTCTAAATTAAGAATGAAGATAGAGGTAAAGATCTGATCAACAAATTGCCTAATGCAATTCTTCATTATATCCTCTCCTTCCTCCCAATGATATAATACGAACCTCAGTGCTATGCAAGAGATTGAAAAACCTCTCGACTGCCATTTCTACCATTGAATTAGGAGATTCAATTTCACGGTTTGACAAAATGAAAGAGTTATTACCCAAATCTTCAGGATTCCTTCTTCAATATTGTGGAAAGAATATTTATCCACCATGATGATTCAGATATTGTAAGGTTCCATCTTTCATTTGAGATTCCGGTCAATCCTTTCCATGTTAATTCATGGATTTCCACTTTTTAAGGCACGCAATATTAAAAAACTTGATGTGTCCCTACATTTCTCTTCGCATTTTTACTTGTTAATTCAATGTTAAATCTGCATTAGAATTTGGGTGTGATGCTAATTCTTTATTGAAAATAATTGAGAGTTCTAATTAAAGTACACATTAATTAGAATCATATTTAGAATATAATTCTGAAGAATTTTATTTCTTTGATTATATTGTAAATATTTTAAATTATGATTAACTTTTCAAGTGGAGTCATTTTCTTTGTAATTTACAAAACAAGAACAATAGTCATTTCTCTTAAAGTTACAGTTTCTAACACGAAAATCAACTTGGACATAACAAAGGGAATGGATATACAAAATTTTTCTTCAAATTGGGCAAATATATGAGAATCCTGTGATATCAACTATCTTGAATCAAGTTCTTTGGCTCACTCAAAACATACTTCGGTAATTCATATCTTGCACCTGCAACAAAGGCGTTTGAGGGTAATATAGTTAGGGGGTAATATAAACTCCATACCCGACCTTATGCTAAAGGGCAAAAGAAAAAAAATAAAATTCAAATGGATTAAACTCAGTTAAGTACCTCTTTCATCGTGACAAACAGTTAAATCGACATTCTGAATTGTGATCCTAGCATCATTCACAATTGTTTGTGCAAGAGTTGGATCCGCTTCAGCTGCTGCACGAAGTGCATCCCAAATTTCTGGTACAAATACATGGTACAATATAAGATTTCCTCGCAAGTTTTAGGCAAAATATAACGAACAAAAGAAATTTATATGGTTCAGCACCTGGACCTCCTACAAAAGAGTACTATGTAAATTGTACTAGGACGATATGTACTCAGATTCATAATATTGTACTAGGATGATATGTTCTTGTCAAACATCGGATATTTGATTACCTTACTGCTCCGGACTGAATCCCAAGGAGAAAGACTCAGTTCTTTGGGAGACTTATTCTATTGGTGTTTTTCAATATACATTTTGTTGTTCATATTTAAACTTACCTATCCGACCGCCATAGTGAGGAGCAGTGTCCCAAAACTCTTCTCGCAACTGTATGAGTTGACACTTTGTTATCGGCTGAGGATGCTTCCATGGTTTCGGTTTTGTGATCTTCTTAACATTTCCTGTAAAACTCAAGTACATTATCAGTACCAACATTTAGGTAAGTCCCTCTCCATTGCCTAATACCAAAGTTCCGACAGCAAGAAACAGTAGATCCCGATCATTTGTGACTCTTAAGTCATGCGTAGTTAAGCCTAAATTATTCGTGTTTTACATGCTGATATCAAAATAAACGAGCTTTTCAGGCACGATGATGCAATTATCATAAGCTGGACCAACATATGATTGGGTAATCACATCTCAAAAAGTTGAATCAAGTAAAAAAGTAAAGAACAAAGATTTCAAATAATACACAAAGAAAACAAATGAAAATTTATGGAGTCTCGTGCCTCACCTTTCATCTGTGAGGATCCAGCACAACCCATATCGTATTATTGTATGAAATGAAGTAGATTCAGATTTGAAGTCCAATAAATTTGTGTTGTAGGAAGAACAGTTTATGAAGTTCAGTGAGTTCTCTAGTAAAGTGGATGTGAATTTTAGTTGATAGGAGAGAAATGAGAGTTCATGTTTCAAATGGTCACTTTATGGTAGGATATTTTTCTCTAAATTAATCCCAAATGGTTGACTTGAATATCGCAAATCTGAGAACTCGTCGAACTATACTTTTGAATCTTGAGTTGTTGGTACGGTGAACAACCATTCCTTTTTTCCGGTTAAAGTTTATCGTTTGTAGATAAAAGTTAAATTTTGGTTAATTTATTTTGAAAGTACGATGATAATTCACTTATTGGCAAATGTTGTTGGAGGGCCAAAGGGAAATGGTGTCCACAAGAAAGACCAGAAATTGAGTAAGAGAAAAAAGTGTACTTAGTAGTTGGGTATCATGTTCCACTCTCGTGATTACAGTTGCAGAGGTTGTAAAGGAAAGATAAGTGGTGAACCATCCAACATTGTTATGTCCTAAAAGTTCATGTATATAGTCCCCCAGAGTTGTAAAAAATTAGGAAATTTCGAAGCAATAAATGAAATTAGCTTAGTTTTTATATCTATAGATATAGAGAAAAGAGAGAGAAATATGCACATACCCCTAGACGCTTTAACCATACATAGTCGAGGATCTAGTTGGTCAAAGTAGGGAATAATCAGATAAAACACTTTTTTATCCACACATTTCGTAAGACACACAATTACTACTCCCTTATTATATACACATTCCATAAACCCCAAGGCTTATTATCACTTAAATTTTAATTTAATCACCTCCCAAACACACGTGCACTATGTAGTCAATAGCACCACCAGAAACAAGAACATCAAGAAATCATGCGCATACATCTCAAAACATGTTGTACATTTTGTTTTGTGATACAAAAATCAAAAACAGGTACTTTTAAGCTACTTTCTCGACATTCAGATGTTTTGGTAAAACAGATTTTGTCTGAATTGTGATTCAGCTGCCTAAAACACTGCGACTTAATCATACCGGTGTGAATCTCCATACTTGCTCCTGAAATTATAAGGATCATAGTTAGTATTCTCATAGTTGGCTGCCCTGGTTTCAACAGGTTTTGGCTCCATACTCGATGCCACAAAATTTGTGTCTCCATTTTTCTCTCGTGTACGATGCTTTGTTTTCTCTTTCTGACTCTTTGGCCTGACCTGCCCGAATGGAGGAACCTCACCCAATCCATAGTATTCAGTAAATTCTTGTCGTCTGGAAGATCTGTGCTTGCTTGACAAAGAGGGATCTTTAAAACTGCTCGACTTAAGCTTAGGTTGTTTTACTTCAGTAAATCTATCTGCAGAAGATGGCTCACGGGGATCTTTAAAACTGCTGGACTTAATCTTAGATAGTTTTACTTCAGTAAATCTATCAGCAGAAGATGGCTCATGGGTCTGCCTTGTTTCAGATAGGGGAGTTGGAGTTCTCTGGTTTTGAGGTAATGAAGGCTTGGCTTCATCTTCAGGCATAACAAGAGAATCTTTCAGTGGAGTAAGGCCACCTTTGGAACTCTTCCCTCTGAAGCTCAAGGGAATGAATTGAAGAAAGATACCACCTACTGCTTCCATTGCAAACTTGGATAGATCCAAGACGAGCTGTCCAAATGACGGCCACCCAGCTTCTTGTTCGTCTTTAATGGCCACTGCAATAGGAGTGGGTTTCTCCTTTATCACTGGTTGTTCTGGAAGTTCAGATCCATTATGCCCTTGCTGCAATTATATGTTAAGAGATTCAAGAGGCAGTGCACATTTAGGCATCTAAAAAGCAGAGAAGACAAATTTTTGAACTAATGTCTTAAGATTAGACATCCTCACAAATCACGGAAATAAAAAATCAGTGCCTTCAATCCACACAAAAACTCACATTGACACAAAACTTATAGAAACGTATAAAAGATTATCTTGAAAATACGGGAAGTCCATGCAACTTCTATGAAGTGAAATATGTGAAACTTGGGCACCTATTCAATAAAATGTAGAATTCATTTATCTATCGCCAGAAGAAAACTTTCCATTGATTAGAGGAATAAATGGTACTAAGACTTTCACAAACAACTGAATTTAAAAGTCAAAAGGCTCATTTTTAATATATAAACGTTGCTTTTTCTCCCTCTTGTTAACTTAATAAACAGAAAGAAAATCATAGATTAATAGAATTTTACCATTTTGGAGAAAAAAGAGGAACCAAATCCTTGCTGAAGCATGCACGAAACATACCCTATCAAAATAGCACCAGCGACCATCAGAAGATCTGCCAAAAATACCAGATCATTAGTGGCAGACATGGTTATGTACATGTCACTTTACATTTGCATACTGAATTGAGTAAAGCACTTTTCAACAAATAGATATCTAAATAAAAGATGCAGTGACACATCTGATACTTATTCGAACACAAAATAACACCTTGCGTTTGGGATTCATGGATGGCAATGATCATAACTATCAGTACATACATCCGTTTTATTCCTCCTCTCTCTATGTATCATCAGTATTATTTATCCCCTGAGGATGCAAGGTGCTTTTTGTTCAAATTCAGAGAGACTAATGGCTCCAGTATCTTAATTATCAGGCACACTGTCTCGCTGAAGAAATAATACATGATATGACAAAAATCCAATGGAGCACAACAATTTTCTATAGATAAAATCGAAGGTGCTAAGTTAATTAAATTGCATTCAGAGAAACGTATAAGGCTAAACAAGAACTAAACTCATTTAGCCCTTGTTTGAGCCCCATTTTTATGCTAAATGAATTTTGTAACAGTGATTTTTTGAAGAATGTGCAATTAAAAAGTAAAGAAAATTTTAGATTTACGTGCAAATTATTTTATTGATAGAATGTGTGGTTGAAAATGAGTATGGAAAAAAATGAATTATTGGATAATGAGGCTCAAACAGGGCTTATATTCTGATTCCTGATTTCTACTACTAGTTTCTCCTTTTTATAAAGGAAGAAAAATGATATTTATATAACTTTGCGTATGGAAGAGCATTTCTATCAAAGGGAACAAGGAAACCAGACACAATAAAGATAGCATACAGTTAAATCACAACTTGTGAAGTTACGGACGAGATGAACATGGATCACATAGATTTTGGGTGTTCATATTAAGCATTATGACGAATTGTAAATGATGGCATGATTATTGAAATATTAATTCACATTATCTTTTTAATTGATGGAAAAGAATGCATGCTAAAATCCCTATCTTGGCAAAACCATATTATGCAACCACAGTTGGCATGACAATTGGACAAAATTTTAGGACAAATAGCATTTTACTTAGCCAACCAATGTGCAGAATGCTCAAGAAAACAGATGTTGATTTGCAATCAGAACCTGCAGCAGACGTAGAGCTACTCTGGTAATTACAATCTTCCTTGTCAAGAGAGATTTGACGAAGAGCAGCATTGCCTCTGTCAATAACTAATAGTGAACAGGTTGCTTTCACATATATCACATCAAAGTCACTTGAGAACTTTGCATCCTCACTTGGCCCATCCCGGTATCCCACAACATTTGATTTTCCTCCCGCAATAGTTGTCACACCTGTAATTCATTTTCAAAGTCAGATTACTTTGAGAAGATATCCATACCATGACAATGAATTAACTTTAGATCCTAGATACCTATTTCATACAGTAATATATACAGTACATTGAGAAAATAGTTTATCTATTCAACAATTTTTAGTACATATTCAACTGTCAGAATACCATTTTGATTTGTCAAACTCCTAAAAATCAGGATAATACAGCACAATTGGACAAACCTGCTTCTCCTATCTTTCTAATGGCAAGATTTGATGTATCAGCAACATAAACATTCCCTTTATCATCCATTGTAACCCCCTTTGGATGATTAAAACGAGCATCACTTGGTTTTCCATCCACATGCCCAGTGTGACCCTGAAATGATCCTGCAACCAATCTTGCCCTACTATCTGCATATTGGTAAATGAAGAATTATAAGACCAAGAATCAAACCAATTATATAAAGGTGCAAAATTTTTGAAACTTTTACGAGGCAACAATTCCTTTTCAAGTACAATCTTACTTGACATTCTCAATACATTTTCTATCTCTACATAAATAAATAGACGTAAAATACCACTTTCGCTTGAGGCACTATCTCAACTTACAAAAACACTGGCTGAGCCCAAAAAACAAAAAACAATAAAATTTATAATTCAAGAGTTTTATGAATCAAGTGCTCATACCCGAAATTCCTGTCATTGAAAAATTTTTATTTCATCATTGGTATCTTTTCAATTGTTCAAAAGAGGAAGCATATAAATAACAGAAAGCTATTCTCGTTCTTTACATTTTCCAGAACCAAATAGGAAAAGCAATAATACTGTACTGCACCAAAAAATACTACAACAGAAAATAATGGTGGTTATCTCATATATTCATCTTGAATCAACATGATGTATAATTCAGCAGAAAGGACAGAAAGTGCACATTGGGAAAGTGGAGGAGTAATTCGAACGACGTTGCTATTCTCAGCATCCACAGCGAATAGCTCTCCATCTTGAGAGACACGAATAGAGTATGGTATAACCCCAAGTTCATTCCCTTGAACAACAGTTTCAACTAGATAGCCATCTTCAAATTGAAGCACATTTCCATCTGCAACAAGGCCAGACCTATAAATACATGTACACGAGCAAATATAATGTTGAATTTTCTCTAGTATTTCAACCAAAAATTATTGTCCCTCCCTCCCACCTAGGAATAGAGAACAATGCGATACGAATAACAACTTGCCTAAAGAAGCCATCAAACATGTTACTTTTTTTTTTTTTGGTGATTTTACATCCTCTAAAGTATAACCATAAAATAATATAATTAAAATTAGTCTTCTGAAGTATACATTCTCGCAAGGGTTTCTAATAAACTACCACATATTTGCTCTATGATACGGGTTCCATTTGTAAAGGCGGGAATTAGAGAAATAAGTACAACCGTTAAATAAACATCTAAAATGAACACGAAAAACTTTATAACAGTGATTTTGCCTGATTGCTGGGGTGCCTTGGTGGAAGACCTAGTCCATTTGAGAAGAGAGGAAAGGTGTTTTATCAATGGCCCTGCATTTACAAAAAGAATAGAATTAACAAACATAGGTAATTAAACTTCTGCATACAAAATAAGCACACCCATTTGACAAATAAATACAAATTCATCATGAATTTTAAAAATCTCAGAGCTTCTGACTTCTGTACTGTTCAGCAAACAAAGCCTTAACAGAAAAGGGAAAATTTACCTGCAGGTGCAGCATGAGCTTGAAACTGAAAAACACAAGTAATAGAGAGGATTAAGAAACCGAGAAAGAGAAATGAAGACCTCATGCCTTTGTCACAAGATTAAAGCTCAAAAAGAGCTTCTGCGCGTGTTTGTGTGTGCAGATCAGAAAAGTTTAATGAGGGATTTCGATGGAGATTGTGAAAAAATCAGGTTAATTAAGTGAAAATACAGATTCAAGAACAATGATTTTCCTCCATTTGCAAAAACCTCTTTTCTCACTCTCTTTCCAATTCTCGATCTTCAGATACTCTTTAAAAATTTATCCTTTAACTGGTTTTGTTGATTCCACCACAGAAAAGTGCATTTTTCGAGGAGTAATCGAAAAGAAAATCAGTATACAGTGGGCTTTGGGTTTTGCTGCTACTTTTTCACACTGATAAGCACATCTGAAGTGTTTTCGCGTGGATTATGCGATACGGTTTCTCTTTAAATAATTGGGACAACTGCACTTGGTCCTCAATCTATCGCTCTATAACAAATTAATCCTCAGTCAAGTGAAATCAGGGTTGGATTACTCTATGGTTTGTCATGTATTCTCGACCTTCAAAAATGAAGTTACGGATCTTTAACTCATATAAGCCCTTGTTTGAGTCCCATTTTTTTGAAAAAAATGTATTTTTGAATAGTGTTTTGATCACATTTTAATCACACATTTTTCAATAAAATAATATTACACGTAAATTCAAAATATTTTCTTTTTTTAACCATACATTTCCATCAATACATTATTCAAAAATACTTCACTTTTTTTAAACAAAAATGGTGCTCAAACGGGCCCTAAATATATGAATTTAAGTTTATAGATAGCGAAAACTCTAAACCTGAACGTTGAAATTTCATGGGACTTCCATTTGATTTTGCCCACTGTTTAACAATCATTAAAACAAAACTCTTTTTCTTAAACTTATTTTCAACCATCTATTCTCATAATAAAATATTCTATACATAAAATTTTAAAAAAAAAATTCTACTTTTTAACCACATATTCTCCAAAATTCACTAATTTAAAACTCAGTTTCTTAAAAAAAAATTTAAAAAATCATTTTAACGGTTGTCAAACAAAGACTTAGAAAGTTAAGTATTTTGACTATTTTGCCCACTTCACTTGAAATTTTCGCCTCCACTCCAGTTGCTCTTCGAACTATGGTTTTGCAGTCTCACGCTTGACCATCTCTAGCCGATAGCTAAATGAGCACCATTGTTCTCTCGTTTACGTCAATTTTAGCTTGTATGCTTTGCACAGGTAAAAAAGGAACTCACCCCCATTTCACAAGATTGTGAATACAATTGGTTCAAATGTTATTGACCTAAATGATTGAAATTTTGACACTTTTGTTGGAGAATTTTAGCCTTTCGAGACCTAGTCGACGAAGAAAAAAATGACATTAAATTGAAGAGTAAATAAATATTTTAAACTCGCCCGACTTCCTCTAGAGAGTTTTTTGTACATTTCTCCATCCCATGTTCTTTTTAATCATGTGAGACATTATATTCTAATGCACCATGTTGTTTTATTTCTTACAATAGAAGTATAAGAATTATGAGTTTTGTCAAGGTATCCTGTGTTATGGAATGTAGGTTTTTTTTTTTTTTTTTGTGTATCTTCAATCGTCATGGAAACACGTTTCATTTATGTTTGCCTACTTCATAGTTCGTATGATAATTTTTATGGTTGCTCAATGTTTCTGCCCTTGAATTGTGATTTAGTTACCTTTGATTGAGTGAATTGTTATACCGAATTAGCTTTTGCTTGAGTTGACATTGCTTTGTTGTTTATTCCCATCATATAATGGTCAAAAGGAATTCTGGAATCTGTCATAGTTGTAGATCTCAAAGCCACTTCTTTGCTGAATGCCCACGGAAATGTCGATGTCCATCATGCAAGCATGGATTTGAGAAGTGTTTCGCAGTGGAAAAGGAGACTTCCAATAAAAGGCGATTATTTCTTTGTTGTAGTGACAATTATAATTTTTGGGACTAAGTTGTCAAAGAAAAATCAAGTGGTCAATCCTCTATCAGTAGCACTTTCTCAATTAACCTTGCAACGAACGAAAGAGTTGACGATATGTCATATATGTTCCAATATCACATTCGCCTCAATGGTGAAGAAGACCTTCAGATTTCGGTGAAAGTGACGATAAGCAAAGCAAAAGGTAGAGCGGAATAGAATGCATAAGGGAAGGGGTCGACTTGATTAGTGCTTATTAATCGAATGGGTTATTACATAAACTTTGGTATATGTAAGATTATTATGAACGGAATCTATGTGAACTATGTTTGTACACTATTTGAATGTGAACGGGTTGCATTGCATCATTTGGAGCCTTCTTGAGATAGCATGAGTTTATTTTTCTCTTAATCAATTTGTGCGAGCTCTCAATTTGTAGGAACTTGGTAAATGTAGTCGGAGGTCAACTCAGTATTCAATAATGAATAACGAACCGATCAAATATGTGATTTTAACGATTATTTTAAATTGGAGTAACTAGTTCTCCTTCAAGCATTCAAAAAAAAATGACTTGATTACAACCATTCAAGGTTGTTAGCCCCATACAACTCCGACAGATGACTGTTCATAGCAACCAAAAATCGATAATAAAAGTAATACTCTAAACCAATCAAACTGAAGTTGGGCCAAAGCCACAAGTATTTAAAAACAATCAATCAAGTCCCAGAAAACTGAAGTTATTATTCCAAAAAGAAGATTACAACCCAACTTATGTAACATAAGCTATAACTTCATACATTATCCAAAAAAAATGAGATTAGTATTATACAAAGTTGGTGCACTCTTCCTTGCTGTTGGTGGTGAAAATGAAATTAATCAACTTACAAACCTTCTATTATTTGCATGGATGGACAATGACGAAGTTCAAGCATAAATCAACATCACTTGCATGAGCCACCTTGGTCTGGTAAATGCGAATAGTAGTACGACATTGCTTGACCTATGATACATTGATAACATTACTAGGTGCATACATGAAATAACTACACATCTAAAGTTTAAATGTTCTTACCTTGTGAACTATATATAACGTTTGCTGATAAAGGAGGGATCAAATTCGTGATGGAAGACGGTAACACTTCTGAAAGGGAAAATGGTCTTGCAATGGAATACTGTCATAACGGGAATGTTGTCAGTGTAGATCGTCGTATGCATGAAATATTATTGTGTTTGAGCTTGCTGAATGTCGACAACACTCTCTGCCATATCACTTTGCCTCATTCTCGGTTGCTTTTCTTTGTTGAATGCCGAACTTCCCTTAATGTGCATCTAGTGTATTCATTATTAATTTTTGGAAACATTTGAAGTTCATAGTCTAAGCTTTTAACGTACCTTGGCCTTCTTCGAACTCAACTCCAACATACTTTTTCTCCAAAGTTTATTGGGCACCCGAGGATGATTTCGAATCACATATGGTTATGCTGGCATTATTTTTGATTTAGTGCACTGATTGGCTAATTCAATAGTATGTTGCAAGATGACATTGCTTCCACTACATGACTTTTTTAACATCATAAGATGTTTATATTGGAGTTTTATCAATTAATCATCATCTGCGACAAGGTTCGCCACCTGTGCAAAAGCACGACACGTCGTCGTATCTCAATTGTTTAAGAGAGCTAACCAAACCATCGTAATTCACCTCTACCCTTGTGTGTGCCCTACTAACATCTTTCCTCCATCTACGCATTATATACCTCTCCGGAATTGATGTGATGTCACAACGAATCAATATTGCGATCACATGCCGACAAATTATTCTTGAACAAGTGTTAACTGCAAACAATATCACAATTTTGTCTATCGAATGAAATGAAGAATTTGTTATCTTCAGTCGCCTATCATACATAACATCCCCTCGTACATCGTCCCTGAGTTTAGGTCACGGTATACCTTTCCCGTACACTCATTCTGAGCTTTCCTGGATTTTGAAATGGTGTAAACTAGCTGAAACTGCTACTACATTTTGTATTATGTTTCACTTGGTAACATTTGCAAAAATGACTTGAAATCAAATTGGAACTCCTTCTCAACTTTATTACGCATTGCTCATTCATACTGTTCAATGAAATGCTTCAATGAGGTCTTTGAAGAGTGCATTAATACTCTCACTTTTTTGTATTATTGACATCTCTGCCCATAAACTAGTCTTCAAAAAACAAGGAACCTAACAACCTTTATTCTCATACAATCCGAACAACCAATCATTATCCTACAAGCCATAAGTATCAATAATCGCAGCGCAACCTTCTTCAAATTCTTGAACGAACTACGAATCATAAATCAATCCATGTAGTGCCCCAAATATCGATACCTTATCATCATGGTATCCAAACTTTTAGGAAAATTTTTCAAAATGTGCCACAAACACCATTTATGCCTTGTTTGGAAAAACAATCTAAAAGCCATGTTTTGAACAACCACAGAAAAGTATCTGTGTTTTCGTTCGATACCAAACCACAACCAAGCAATGTTGATTGTTCGTGATAATTGACTGCAACAAAGGGGTGAGAGACATGTCATACTTGCTTGTGAGTTAAGTCATATAAAATGTAACAATATTGCCAAACTCCTTATACACTTGCCTACAACGATTATCTGCCCAAAATACATTCTTCAACCACGAATCGTTGTCCAAATCCATGGTAAAGTAAAATCTCGAGCACTGTGCTTACATTTTTCAAAAGTATGATTGTATTGTTGCAGAATCTCCTTCTCCAAGTCTTAATCGTATCACTTTTTCAATGTAATTTTGATAATCTTTTTCCACGCAACTCATGTTCTCATAACCATCTACTTCTACAATTGCAGAATTGCAACTTTTATGCAACAAATTTCCTGTCAAATCATTCACTTGTAGCTTGCGTTTCACATGTGCACTCAATTCTCTATTGTATCGAAATAACCAAGACTTCGAATGGCTAGTTTCATGATTGTGGTCAAGGCGGACTAGGTTAATTCTCCAAGCTCCATAAAATGCAAATGTAGAGATTCTGGCTTTACAACCCATCTGGATTTTTGGTTGCAGCTTCAAATATCCGCCAATGTTACCCATTTTTTGGCCTTCACGGTTACGTGTCAATGTCATATATCTCAATTATCCATCGTCTCCCATTTTCGAATTTTTTTCTTAACTGGAAAACCAATGACATACGCATTTCTTTTGTATAAATCAAACATATCTTTTAAATCCTTAAACCGCATACCCACCCCAAACACAATCACACTGTTTCCTAATGAGGTTTCACCTTCCACCATGTTAATGAAGTTCGAACCGTTCTCATCATCAGATTCTTCCAAAACATCATTATGCTCGTTTTGTACTTTGTCCATAATTTCTTTGGCCACAATAACATAATCTATCAAGTTCAGTAATCCTTAATAACAGTATGATAAGTAGCTAAAAAAATATTCTCAAACATATTTTCTACTTTCATAGAGTGCATATGCTTATCTAATAATTAGAACATAATGAAAATCTAGTACATAACTCATGTGATACATATCCAGTGTTAAAAATGGTTCATAAATGAAGACATCAGATAAAAATATCCACGACCTTAGTTAAAAGGTTGAAGTGCTTCAAAAGAATTAATATCTTTTTTTTTTCCAATCCAAACAAAGTAAGAAACTTCCACCAGCTCAATTAAAAGGTTAAAGTTCTTCAAAAAAATTAATGTCTTTTCTTTTTTCAACTCGAACAAAGTAAGAAACTTCCACAAGCTCAGTTAAAAGGTTGAATTGCTCTAAAAAAAATTAATGTCTTTTTTTCTTTTTTTAAAAATCGAACAAAGTTAGAAACTTAATAATTAAAAAACCAAACATAGTAAAAAGCTTGATAATTAACGGAGGGAAATGGACCATTTAAAAGCCTGTCAACAGGGTGACATTGACCATGTCCTACAAGTTTAGCCCCTGTTTGACATCCATTCTCTTTTCATTCTCTTTCTCATTTTTTTTTTCTCTCTTCATTTTAACCACACATTAATCAATAAAATAATATTACACATAAACCCAAAAAATTTTCTCACTTTTCAACCACACATTCTTTCCATCAATCACTATTCCAGAATTTATTCTTCATCAAAATGGGTGTCAAACACACCCTTAATTCAAAATGTATGGGCTGTTGGCCCAATTGTGTGTGCGCTACCCAACCTTTAGTCACCACTAAGGCTATCAATTAAGGGTATCTCTAATAAACTCTTTAACAATGATATGCTCTCTATTTTAAAGAGTCAACATTTAAAATAACGCCTTAAAAGACTTTTTAAATTAACATTTTAATTTAGAGAGTGGGTTTGACTATCCAAATTTGGAGAGTCAAACTTACTTTTTATAATTAAATGCATTCAACATGTTTCAATTTTCAATGTAGAAAAATAATAAAATAATTTAAAGAAAAACTAGTTAAAGTAAAAGATAAACAAAAATAATAAATATTTTTTGGGAGTAGTAAAATTAAGTGTTAAATATAAAGAGATTGTCGGAGTATTTCAAAATTTTAACTCTCTAAATTTATAGATATTCTACAAATGGTAGAATAAACTCTTTAAAAATAAAGAGTTTATGTGAGATGCTCTTATTTTAATTATAGCTACGATCTTAAGCACTTGTTTGATCCTCATTATTTTAAAATATATTTTTTATTCTTTTCTTTTTAACCACACATTCTTTAATAAAATAACATTACACGCAAAATCTAAAAAGTTTCCTTTTTTTTCAATCACACTTTCTCTATCAGTCAACTATTTCAAAATGCATTTTTACACAAAAATGGGGTTCAAACAAGCTCTAAATATTTTTATTTATTATAGATTATACCCAGATTTTTCATTTATGACATTCACAGTTCCGAACATTTAATTTTATTTCAGCGAAAGGACAAATTCCGTCCATTTCATCATTAGTTGATAAAAAAAGGTGATTTTAATTATTTTTAGTTAATTTTAAAAGGAAAATACGATAAATTTACGGTTTTCTCAAATAAAACAAGTAGATAAAGTTTTGAGGGTGGATTGGGTGGGGGTTCGGGTGCATTTTTTATTTAATTATTTTATTTAAGAAAATGTAAGTTTACAATTTAAAAATAGGTCAAAAATAACTCTTTTTATCAACTAAGGGTAGAATGGACGAAATCCTTCAATTTGTATTTCTACTGCAACAAAATTAAAGGTATGATACTATAGGTGACATAAATAAAAAAATATTTGAGTATAATGTGCATTAAATTGAAAGATTTGGGATTGCAGCTACAATTTTTTCTTTCAATAATGGGATTACAAATTAAGTTCCTATTTTACAACCATTATTTCAAATTTTTAATTCTCATACTCATTTTAATCACATATTTATATAATAAAATATTTTACACGTAAATTTAATTTTTTTTCCCAATTTTTAATCACATTCTATAAAAAATCAATATTTAAAATTTCATTTTCTTAAAATAATGCTCAAAATAAAAACCTTGTGCGGGTTATGAAATCAATGCGTCTTTCATCTATTGGGTACGTGGCGTAATCCGTGAAAACCACTTTTACAATTTTAGCCAAAGCTTGAAGAACGCATTCCAGAATTATATTTATATAAATAAAAAGATTAATAGCAGAAAACCCCCTAAAATGTTTTTATTTATTTTGCGATATACCCATACCTATTGGAAATCGCTGAAAACTCCATATTTGAAACTTTTTGTTCTATACTTCCAATATAATTTGCAGTATAGAACAACTTATACCTAAAAACCTATTGGTCGCTTTGCTGGTATCATTGTAATTTGTATGGATGAGCTTCTCCAAAAAGGATATGGACTGGGGTTTGGAATTTCACTCTTCATAGCAACCAATATTTGGTCAGCTATTATTCATTTAATCTATTTTTTGCCCCTTGGTTTTGCCTAAAATAAAGGATATTTATATCTATACTGTTTTCTTCATTGATAGCGAAAGCATCATTTGGAAAGCTTTTAGCCCTACCACTATCAACAGTGGACGTAGAGCTGAATTTGAAGGTGCTGTTATTGCGATGTTCCATTTGTTGATAACTCAAACAGACAAAGTTCGTGCTCTGCGAGAGGCATTCTACAGGCAGAACATTCCAAATGTTACAAACTAGATTGCTACCATTTTAGTCTTCCTCATTGTCATCTACTTTCAAGGGTTCCGTGTGGTTTCCCCTGCGAGGCCGAAGAACGCACGTGGGCAACAGGGTTCATATCCAATTAAGTTGTTCTATACTTCCAATATGCCCGTCATTTTGCAGTCTGCACTTGTATCCAATCTTTACTTCATTTCCCAGGTACTGACGTTTTTTTTTATATGAACAAGTTGGAGCGATCTACTTCTCTTTACTATCCTCACAATCTAATCTCAATTTACCTATACAGTTGCTGTATAGGAGATATGGTGGGAATTTTCTGGTGAACCTCTTGGGGAAGTGGAAGGAATCTGAATAATCTGGCCAGTCGGTCCCTGTTAGTGGTCTTGCTCATTCCATAACTGCATCTGCATGATCAAGGTAATCAAGAATCTTCCCTTATTTCTATCATTGCAGCTGCCCGTTTAACTAATATATTTTTTTTGTATACTTCAGTCGATGGATTGAACTTATTTGTTTTAGTTGGGCCTATACTCATTACTGCTGTTTTCCAGCTTGTCGGATATATTGGCCAATCCATTGCATGGACTATTTTATATTGTATTTATGCTGTCAGCATGTGATCTGTTCTGAAAAACGTGCATTGAGGTCTCAAGATCCTCGGCTAGAGATGTGGCTAAGCAGCTAAAGGTATGATTTATGTGCAATTCAAATATTTTCTCTGTTATATCATGTTCATCCATGAATTTCAGGATTATTAGTATTCCCTATTTAATTACTTCCCAGAATAATGTGTTACATGAAAAATAAAACATTTTAATCATCATCATTCATCAGCTTCATATATACATAAACCTACGTATCTTTACTTTTCTTGGATATGGGTCTGTCAGTTGACACAATCATAGAGTAAGAAGTATCCAAGTTTCATTATCTCTCTTGTAAATGTATCCTCAGCAACCCAAAACATGTATTTCTATGAAATTCAGGAACAAAAAATGGTGATGCCCGGACAACAGGAATCAAATCTACAGAAGGAGCTGAACCGCTATATACGAACTGCAGCAGCCTTTGATGGCATGTGCATTGGCGGACTAACTGTGTTGGCTGATCTCATAGGGGCAATTGGTTCAGGGACCGGGATTCTGCTAGCCGTCACTATCATATATCAGTATTTTGAGACATTTGAGAAGGAGAAGACCAGTGAGATTGGTTTCTAGAGGACTGGAGATTGAGTAGATGTTCCCTTTAACACACCATAGGTTCCAAAACTAAAAAATTAGTTTGTTGTTAACAGACGTGTATTGAGGCAAGCCAGGTTCTCAGCAGTTTTTGTTTGATGATTATATGAAATAGTTCACGGAGAAGCTCACTGAATCGTTCGACAGCAAATTTGAAATGCAGTGGCACGTACCTTTTGATGCTGTTTAATTGGGAAGGACTTTGTTGAAAAAATAAAGGAGAAGCAACCAGTAACTTTTGCGTTTTGCCTTGATTATAAGCTAAAGCTTTCTCCTTTGATTCTTTATTCTATTCCCTTCATCTTCTACTTGTAGAGCTTTTCCATCACATAACTTCAGCAATGGCAGCACCAACCAACACCACGACTTAATCAAGAAACACAGAAACCCAGACAAAAATTGAATCTGAGGATGACTTGATTTGCTTTACCTCTTTTCTCTATAAAAACTTGAGTTTCCAATTTTCTTTGTAGAAGCACGCTGATTTATGGTTTGAATCGGGTATTGGGTTTTTTAATATGGTGGGGACATGGATTTGAATTTGAATAAGTAGTGGGGTGATTGACATGGAAGGACACGTCAGCAACGGTTAGTTTTAACTTCCACATCGGCAACTTCTCTTGTATGAGTAACTTAATTGTTATTAAGAGGGTGTTTGTTTTTTATTCTCAAATTTTACAGTAAATCAATTCTCATTTTCAACAACATATTATTCAATAAAATAATATTTTCCATCATATCAATAATTTTTTCTTCTTATTCAACCACACACTTCCCATCATATCACTATTCAAAAATCAATTCTTCCCCCAAAAATCTCTACCAAACAAGCTCTAAATCAAAAGTTCACTGACCTGAATGCTGGTTCCCTTGGCAATCATCCTTCTTGGTGATAGGTAGTTAAGATTTATCCTCAGCAGTTGTCCCAAACTACTCAATATCTGGAAAGATGGACAGGTTTGAGTCCTCTATCTCGTTTCCTCATAATAGATTGATTTTTTGAGGAAAATATTTGAAGAGATAATTCATACTCCCTACGTTCCAATTATATAGGCTTGTTTCGTTTTTCACACAGATTGAGAAAATTTCTTTAATATCATTGAAAAATTAAATTTTGCCAATATCTTTCCTAGTTTACCCATATTTAATTTCCAGTATGTAAAATTAAATTATTGTTAGAACTAATAAAGAATTTAAAGAAGAAGAAGAATACATGAGAATTGTTCCATATTTCTAAGAAGTGAGAAATGTGTGTATTTGGATGATTTCAAGAAATTGACATATTAAGTGAGAAAAATTTAATAATAGTATATTGGTAAATGAACACAACAAAATATTCTATATTAGAAAATATGCTTATATATTGGGATAAAAGAAAAATGAAACTCACCCTTTATAATTGGAACGAAGGAAATATATAAAGAACAAGGTATGAAATATATGGAGACCTATCGTGAGATTTGAATACGAGACAAAATATGATGAGTTTGTCCAAAAATGGAGAAATACTTAGGTATGATGCACCATCCTATGTGGTGCGGTCGTCCAATGAGTAGCCACCTCATCAGATGGCTCAACTTCACCCAATGAGGTGAGGCCACCCCGAGACTTAAAGGTGGAAAACGAGAGAACCTCAAGTCCTGAGGTGGCCTCAACTCATGGGTGAGGTTAGGCTATATGATGAGATGACAGCTCCTCATTGGACGGTCGCACCACGTAGGGTGGTGTGATCGTCCTACCCAAGCATCTCTCTTAGAAATGAGTGGATCATACGAGATCATTCTTAAGGCATGACTAGGCTGAATTAAGTAGGGACAACTCCAATTTGCTCGAGGAGATTCTTTTAGTGTTAATGAGTGTTTGAGCTTGAGTTGACATGCTTGAGCTTGACCATGTTATCATGTTTACAGAGGAGGGCCAAGCAAGGTCACATGGTTGAGCCCCAATAGAAATGCATGAGCTCGATGTCCCGAGCTTAGCCAAATTGGTTGGACTCGAGCTAAGGTGCCCAAGCTTGACCGAAGTGGTGGCTGTGCTCGAGCTCGACCGCTTCGATCGAGCTTGGGTGTAGGTGCTATAGCTTAGATACTAGTCAAATGTGGGTATGGGTGCTCGAGCTCGACAAGTCGTTCAAGCTTGGTTTTGTTACCTACACAGGTGATGTGGATCTGTGCAACATGTCCAAGTGGCCAATTTCTTCGCGACCATTAAAGATGTTGTTACTCATTTCAGAAATATGTACAATCATAACTCTCTTCTAATCCTAAATTGAGGACCAAACATGCCATTTTCCCCGAAAACATTGGTGTGAAGAAGATGCAATCCATATTCTATGATGAATTATGTTAGATGTACATTCTTGTATACATCTAGCTTTACACTCTCCCTTACGTGGCATAATATGGGAAGGAAAGAGAAAGATCATTGGAAAAATCAAAGGACATGATGGTGTCATGTGACAGAATATAAGGAAAGATGTACACGAGTATACATGTAGCATGATTGAGTCTAGGATTCTTCAGAGTACATCCCATCCTCAACTAGCCAATAAAAGTTGCCACCCAAAGATCATGAATATTGAAGACATCAATCAATCAAGGTCAAGAGGCTTATTTACTTCAATCTTTACCTTTGCTGCAATGGTTAAAGATAATAATAAAATAATTTAAAGAAAAACTAGTTAAAGTAAAAGATAAACAAAAATAATAAATATTTTTTGGGAGTAGTAAAATTAAGTGTTAAATATAAAGAGATTGTCGGAGTATTTCAAAATTTTAACTCTCTAAATTTATAGATATTCTACAAATGGTAGAATAAACTCTTTAAAAATAAAGAGTTTATGTGAGATGCTCTTATTTTAATTATAGCTACGATCTTAAGCACTTGTTTGATCCTCATTATTTTAAAATATATTTTTTATTCTTTTCTTTTTAACCACACATTCTTTAATAAAATAACATTACACGCAAAATCTAAAAAGTTTCCTTTTTTTTCAATCACACTTTCTCTATCAGTCAACTATTTCAAAATGCATTTTACACTAAAATGGGGTTCAAACAAGCTCTAAATCTTTTTATTTATTATAGATTATACCCAAATTTTTCATTTATGACATTCACAGTTCAGAACATTTAATTTTATTTCAGAGAAAGGACAAATTCCGTCCATTTCATCATTAGTTGATAAAAAAAAAAGGTGATTTTAATTATTTTTAGTTAATTTTAAAAGGAAAATATGATAAATTTACGGTTTGTAGATAAAGTTTTGAGGGTGGATTGGGTGGGGGTTCGGGTGCATTTTTTATTTAATTATTTTATTTAAGAAAATGTAAGTTTACAATTTAAAAATAGGTCAAAAATAACTCTTTTTTATCAACTAAGGGTAGAATGGACGAAATCCTTCAATTTGCATTTCTACTGCAACAAAATTAAAGGTATGATACTATAGGTGACATAAATAAAAAAATATTTGAGTATAGTGTGCATTAAATTGAAAGATTTGGGATTGCAGCTACAATTTTTTCTTTCAATAATGGGATTACAAATTAAGTTCCTATTTTACAACCATTATTTCAAATTTTTAATTCTCATACTCATTTTAATCACATATTTATATAATAAAATATTTTACACGTAAATTTAATTTTTTTTCCCAATTTTTAATCACATTCTATAAAAAATCAATATTTAAAATTTCATTTTCTTAAAATAATGCTCAAAATAAAAACCTTGTGCGGGTTATGAAATCAATGCGTCTTTCATCTATTGGGTACGTGGCGTAATCCGTGAAAACCACTTTTACAATTTTAGCCAAAGCTTGAAGAACGCATTCCAGAATTATATTTATATAAATAAAAAGATTAATAGCAGAAAACCCCCTAAAATGTTTTTATTTTTTTTGCGATATACCCATACCTATTGGAAATCGCTGAAAACTCCATATTTAAAACTTTTTGTTCTATACTTCCAATATAATTTGCAGTATAGAACAACTTATACCTAAAAACCTATTGGTCGCTTTGCTGGTATCATTGTAATTTGTATGGATGAGCTTCTCCAAAAAGGATATGGACTGGGGTTTGGAATTTCACTCTTCATAGCAACCAATATTTGGTCAGCTATTATTCATTTAATCTATTTTTTGCCCCTTGGTTTTGCCTAAAATAAAGGATATTTATATCTATACTGTTTTCTTCATTGATAGCGAAAGCATCATTTGGAAAGCTTTTAGCCCTACCACTATCAACAGTGGACGTAGAGCTGAATTTGAAGGTGCTGTTATTGCGATGTTCCATTTGTTGATAACTCGAACAGACAAAGTTCGTGCTCTGCGAGAGGCATTCTACAGGCAGAACATTCCAAATGTTACAAACTAGATTGCTACCATTTTAGTCTTCCTCATTGTCATCTACTTTCAAGGGTTCCGTGTGGTTTCCCCTGCGAGGCCGAAGAACGCACGTGGGCAACAGGGTTCATATCCAATTAAGTTGTTCTATACTTCCAATATGCCCGTCATTTTGCAGTCTGCACTTGTATCCAATCTTTACTTCATTTCCCAGGTACTGACGTTTTTGTTTATATGAACAAGTTGGAGCGATCTACTTCTCTTTACTATCCTCACAATCTAATCTCAATTTACCTATACAGTTGCTGTATAGGAGATATGGTGGGAATTTTCTGGTGAACCTCTTGGGGAAGTGGAAGGAATCTGAATAATCTGGCCAGTCGGTCCCTGTTAGTGGTCTTGCTCATTCCATAACTGCATCTGCATGATCAAGGTAATCAAGAATCTTCCCTTATTTCTATCATTGCAGCTGCCCGTTTAACTAATATATTTTTTTTGTATACTTCAGTCGATGGATTGAACTTATTTGTTTTAGTTGGGCCTATACTCATTACTGCTGTTTTCCAGCTTGTCGGATATATTGGCCAATCCATTGCATGGACTATTTTATATTGTATTTATGCTGTCAGCATGTGATCTGTTCTGAAAAACGTGCATTGAGGTCTCAAGATCCTCGGCTAGAGATGTGGCTAAGCAGCTAAAGGTATGATTTATGTGCAATTCAAATATTTTCTCTGTTATATCATGTTCATCCATGAATTTCAGGATTATTAGTATTCCCTATTTAATTACTTCCCAGAATAATGTGTTACATGAAAAATAAAACATTTTAATCATCATCATTCATCAGCTTCATATATACATAAACCTACGTATCTTTACTTTTCTTCATATGGGTCTGTCAGTTGACACAATCATAGAGTAAGAAGTATCCAAGTTTCATTATCTCTCTTGTAAATGTATCCTCAGCAACCCAAAACATGTATTTCCATGAAATTCAGGAACAACAAATGGTGATGCCTGGACAACAGGAATCAAATCTACAGAAGGAGCTGAACCGCTATATACCTACTGCAGCAGCCTTTGATGACATGTGCATTGGCGGACTAACTGTGTTGGCTGATCTCATAGGGGCAATTGGTTCAGGGATCGGGATTCTGCTAGCCGTCACTATCATATATCAGTATTTTGAGACATTTGAGAAGGAGAAGACCAGTGAGATTGGTTTCTAGAGGACTGGAGATTGAGTAGATGTTCCCTTTAACACACCTATCCAAGGTTTTGATTTTTTAATCATTAGTTTGTTATTAACAGACGTGTATTGAGGCAAAGCCAGGCTTTCAGCAGTTTTTGTTTGATGATTATATGAAATAGCTCACGGAGAAGCTCACTGAAATGGTTCGACAGCAAATTTGAAATGCAGTGGCACATACCTTTTGATGCTGTTTAATTAGGAAGGACGTTGTTGAAAAAATAAAGGAGAAGCAACCAGTAACTTTTGCGTTTTGCCTTGATTATAAGCTAATGCTTTCTCCTTTGATTCTTTATTCTATTCCCTTCATCTTCTACTTGTGGAGCTTTTCCATCACATAACTTCAGCAATGGCAGCACCAACCAACACCACGACTTAATCAAGAAACACAGAAACCCAGACAAAAATTGAATCTGATGATGACTTGATTTGCTTTACCTCTTTTCTCTATAAAAACAACTTGAGTTTCCAATTTTCTTTGTAGAAGCACGCTGATTTATGGTTTGAACCGGGTATTGGGTTTTTTAATTTGGTGGGGACATGGGTTTGTATTTGAATAAGTAGTGGGGTGATTGACATGGAAGGACACGTCAGCAACTGTTAGTTTTAACTTCCACATCGGCAACTTCTCTTGTATGAGTAACTTAATTGTTATTAAATCAAAAGTTCACTGACCCGAACGCTGGTTCCCTTGGCAATCGTCCTTCCTGGTGATAGGCGGTTAAGATTCATCCCCAGCAGTTGTCCCAAACTACTCAATATCTGGAAAGATGGACAGGTTTGAGTCCTCTATCTCGTTTCCCTCATAATAGATTGATTTTTTGGGGAAAATATTTGAAGAGATAATTCATACTCACTATGTCCCAATTATATAGGTTTGTTTCATTTTTCACATGGATTAAGAAGTTTCTTTAATATCATTGAAAAATTAATTTTTGCCAATATCTTTCCTACCCATATTTAATTTTTAATTTTCAGTATGTAAAATTAAATTATTGTTAGAACTAATAAAAAATTTAAAGAAGAAGAAGAAGACACGATAATTGTTCCATATTTCTAAGAAGTGGGAAATGTGTGTATTTGGATGATTTCAAGAAGTTGACATATTAAGTGAGAAAAATTTAATAATGATATATTAGAAAATGAACACGACAAAATATTCTACATTAGGAAATATGCTTATATTTGGGAAAAAAGAAAAATGAAACTCAGCCTTTATAATTGGAACGGAGGAAATATATAAAGAACAAGGTATGAAGTATATGGAGACTTATCGTGAGATCTAAACATGAGACAAAATATGATGAGTTTGTCCAAAAATGGAGAAATACTCGAGTATGATGCACCGTCCTATGTGGTGCGGTCGTCAATGAGTGGCTACCTCATCAAATGGCTCAACATCACCCAATGAGGTGAGGCCACCTCGAGACTTAAAGGCGGAAAAAGAGAGAAGCTCAAGCCTTGAGGTGGCCTCACCTCATGGGTGAGGTTAGGACATATGATGAGGTGGCAGCTCCTCATTGGACGGTCGCACCACGTAGGGCGGTGTGATCGTCCTACCCAAGTATCTCTCTTGGAAATGAGTGGATCATACGAGATCATTCTTAAGGCATGACTAGGCTGAATTAAGTAGGGAGAACCCCAATTTGCTCGAGGAGATTCTTTTAGCGTTAATATGAGTGTTTGAGCTTGAGTTGACATGCATGAGCTTGACCATGTTATCATGTTTACAGAGGAGGGCCAAGCAAGGCCACATGGTTGAGCCCCAATAGAAATGCATGAGCTCGATGTCTCGAGCTTAGCCAAATTGGTTGGACTCGAGCTAAGGTGTCCGAGCTTGACCGAAGTGGTGGTTGTACTCGAGCTCGACCGCTTCGATCGAGCTTGGGTGTAGGTGCCATAGCTTAGATACTAGTCAAATGTGGGTATGGGTGCTCGAGCTCGACCAGTCGATCAAGCTTGGTTTTGTTACCTACATAGGTGATGTGGATCTGTGCAACATGTCCAAATGGCCAATTTCTTCGCGACCATTAAAGATGTTAATTATTTCAGAAATATGTACAATCACAACTCTCTCCTAATCCTAAATTGAGGACCAAACAGGCCATTTTCCCCGAAAATATTGGTGTGAAGAAGATGCAATCCATATTCTATGATGAATTATGTTAGATGTACATTCTTGTATACATTTAGCTTTACACTCTCCCTCACGTGGCATAATATGGGAAAGAAAGAGAGATTATTGGAAAAATCAAAGGGTATGATGGTGCCATGTGACAGAATATAAAGAAAGATATACACGAGTATACATGTAGCATGATTGAGTCTAGGATTCTTCAGAGTACATCCCATCCTCAACTAGCCAATAAAAGTTGCCACCCAAAGATCATGAATATTGAGGACATCAATCAATCAAGGTCAAGAGGCTTATTTACTTCAATCATTACCTTTGCTGCAATGGTTAAAGAGGGTGAAATGTTTATGGAAAATCACTTTTGAAATGATGTTATTCACCCTAAGTATTTCATGTTCCTTTTGACATTCCAAATGTCCCAATTATTCAAGACTGGAAAAGAGAGAGGAGTAAGTTTAACTACTAAATTAACGAATGTTGATAATGTTGTATATGCTAAATACGAGTGTTTTTACGCGCAGTCTGAACTTTTAATTCAGACAATTGATTATAACATGCAAAACATTCGACGATCAAGTTTTGTTGTCACCATTTATAAAAATTATGTATGTGCAACGTTCCGTCAAGCACTTAAATGGCATTTTAAGAAAAAACTTGAATAATTAAATTTGTCCAAACTTAAACTTTTGAATAAAATGATTCGGTATCATAATGTATATTGGATTGCCTAATAAAGGACGGGCGCCCATGACTCTTTCTTTCTCAGTATCCAAAATACTAAACGTGCCAAAAAAAATTGAATAAACTATTTGCCTAATATCATGAGACAAGAAGACTAATTATTAAGAACATCAACCAATCGTTTATGAATACAAGAAAACAATGAATGTACAAACAAACCTTGCTCATGGCGATCTTTTAAAGGTGTATTCTAACCAAATAAAATATATCCACACACAAACAATGATCCATAAAAACATATAAGTATCGTTCCATTGCCATATTAATTTCAAATAAAATTTAAGATTTGAGGTTGCATCTTAAAATGTCAACTTTGATAATTGAAATAGTTTAAACCTTTATATGTTGGTTAATATTTCGATATTTAACAAATGTGAAATTTATCCCTTAACATTGCCTTTCTAACATTAACACAATTTTCAGTTCACTCATATTTTTTGTATCATAATTACAATGTGATAGTAGTTAAATGATCCAACTTCACTAAGAATTTATGACAATGTTTTTCAATGAAAAAATATATACTATTATAGAGACGGAATAAAGAGTTTGTCACTGAAAGTTATTCTGGACAAACAACATGTTGATTTTGTTGTAAACATATTTCGATGATAGATTATTTGTTTTGAATATACATCTATAATGATTTATCTTTTACATTTTACGATCACTAATCTTCACGTTAAAGGGGAAAAACAAGAAGTAGAAGAAGAAAAAACGTTGAATTAGTCTAAACGTACCGAGTGGTGTCCCCCCTCTCACAATGCTTGCGAGCCACATACGTATTTGAAAATTCCAGCTTCTGGTCCCCACCTCCTAATGTGAGTGGGGTGTAAAAAATTTGGTATAAAAATTCGGTACATGTAGCATAACTCAAAAACGTTTTGCTATCGCTGAAAGAAAAAAGAATTGCAACAAAATATTCTCCTAATAAAGAAAAAAACATTATTTGTGGTGATTCTTTTATGTCTCATGTAACAATAATAAACTAGTTATTATAAATTTAACATCGATTATATAACTTTTCTTTACAACATTGAAAGTTAATATCTCTTGTTTACACTCTCAGATTCATTGAATTTATTAAATATTAAGCATTTTTGGTCAAATATAGTTTCTATCCACACATTTCGAGGTCACAATTATAAGGCATTTATTATCTACATATTTTATGGGGCCCGCATCTTATAATTACTTAAATTTTAATTTATTCACTTTCAAAACATTAAATGCGTGTTAGGTGAGTGAGTAAATTAATGACTTTTTTTTTTAAAAAAAAATTTCCTTTTCTTGTGCTATAAAACATATAGCTTTCTTGTGTTCTGTAATTGACCAAATTTGTGGTTAAAGATTACGTCATTTTGTGAGTATTAAATATTAATTGCACCTTCCAATACGTGGGACGTGATTATGACTAATAACAACAATGAGAACATGACATTATAATGTTCCTTTCATGCTATGACTTTTAAGGTAAAGGAAATATTTTTCAAAATTTAAAATAAGTTGTCTCCCCAAAATGAGTTGATAAATTTATGCTAAAACCTAATATAATCAAGCATTTGGTCTCTTCTTGATTTCGAAGGGGCCACGCACCCACATAACTTGGTTCGTACTATTTAAAATTTGAAACAAATTTCTTCTGTCTTAGATAATATTTATACGCTTTTTAGTTATTTTCGATGTATTCATGTTTTTTTTTTCTCAATTATTAATCAAGTTCTTCATGTGCTGATATGAAATTGGAGATATGTTGTAGACGGTTTTTAACTGGTATAGTGATTAAATCGTGACACTTGATGATAAAGTGAGAAATAAACTTTAGTGGTGAAGTATGCTGTAAAATGAGTAAATGCTTGTTTGGTAGCGTTTTTTAAGTGTTTCTAAGCTATGGATTCTACTCAATATATATATGATAAGTAGATACTAAATTGTGGATCATATGAAATATGTGAATAAAAACTTTAGTGGTGCATGATTCGTCAGATTATTTATTTGGTTCCAGTCGCCTAAACTGCTCCATAATGAGCCCATCGCTTCTAATGTTTCTTCTCAATGTAGACAGGTTCAGCCCCCCAAGAAAATTGAAGCTAAATGTGGATGCAGATCTTACATTGGATGGTGATGGTTACGGTGTTGGAGGAGTGGTGCGTGACCATGAAGGGCAAGTTTTTACGTTGCTTGATTTCTCCTTTTTCTACCTGAGTGCTACGCTATCTTGGAGGGAATACAATTTGCAAAATCGCAAGACCTCCATCCACACCTTGCTCCTGGAGTCTGATTGTTCATTTTTAAAATCGGAGAAGCATTATCATTCTACCTTTAAGGAAATTCTTGCAGTAAAAAGGGAAATTGAAAAATTCCAGTTCCATCTTATTGGACATAAATTCTTGATAGAAATGGACATGCCAACTTTTCAAAAAATGCTTTCTTTTAAGAAAAAGCAGATTCCAAACTCTCAACATCTCAGATGGGCAGAATGGTTCTCAAACTTTGACTTTGATGGCAAACATATCAACTTTCTCTAATACACAACTTTCCCAAACATGACCTTTATACTCCTCCACCTATGAAGGATCTACCTCCACTCTTTTCACTCCCGAAGAGTGGGAACAGAAGAAAAAACCACACATGCCCTCAAAAAAGA
>OU503037.1:41893998-41906537 GCA_912172775.2 Fraxinus pennsylvanica | reverse complement strand
AGTCAAATACTACAGATTCTTTCATAAATTCCTTATATTGGGAATTTTGTGGAAAATCTGATCATGACAAGGAGATTGCCAGAGAAGAATTTTTCAAGCTAAAGTGTTGCTCATACAATCCAAAAGATCTTGAAAGACACTTCAGAAATGCTGCACAACGGTATTATCTTATTGGTGGCATGGATGATACCAATAACAAGCAAGCCTATCTGGAATCAATTCCTCAACCTCTTGGTCAAGAAACGTTGAGAACAATGGAAATGAAAGGACAACCTTTGAATGCTACATCTTTTGATGAACTCCATAATTGGATCATGAGGACGTTAAAGAAGCTTTGCAATCAAAATGCTTTCCTCAAAGATATTAATGTCACAGGAAAGAAATTGGAGAAAGCTTGTGATAAGCCTTATTTGCAGATCAAATGCAGTTGTTCTATGAAAGATTGTGATTGCAGAGGAAAGAAAAAATTCCATAAAAGGAGAATGAAATTTTCTCGCAAGGAAGCTCCTCTTATCCTTTTCGGAAAAAGAAAAGATTTTTTAGGCTCAAATTCTCAAAGAAAAAAGGAAACAGATGTTTTATCTGTGGAAAGAAAGGTCACTTTGCAAAAGTCTGTCCTAACAAAAAGAAGGAGAAAATTCTTCACCAAATTTTCACAACTACAAAGATTGACTATGGTGATGATGACATTTAAAGAACCATCTCCTCGTGCTCAAGAGGGTGCTAGCTCTTCTTTAGTTTATTGCTTTATTGTTGCACTTTCTTCCTTTGCTAGAATGGTTTTAACTAGCATAAGGAAAAGCAATATAGCTCATGCTTTGGTTAGATTCTCTGTAATGCACATTTCTAATTCAGAATGTCTTGGAGAATCTCCAAGTTTTATTTTCGAGCCTGTTTTGATTGATTATAAAATCTAGTTTTCGTTGCCTTCAAACACAAAAAAGGAATAGATGGTTACATTGATTCAATAATTGAAACATGTTACATTAGGCATGAGGAGAGAGTGGTAATTATACTCTATCATGAGAATGAAGCCCGACATGATGATTGTTCAAACATGTTCATGAGTTCTTTGATGATATGCTCGTCTCATAAAGCCATGTATGCTTTGAATTATTTAGCTAAGAGTGAGATAGTTGGACATTAAGATCAAGATCAATCAAGTTGTTCAATCAGGTCGATATCACATTAACTTATGCCATATTACATCTTACACGTGTCATCAAACAACATTACATTTAAAACTACCTCAAGATATATGTAACTCTATGTGCGAACTAAGAAGGTATCGGTTGAGATTGAGTGCCTCATTAGCTAGAGGCACACAAATAATGACTTACGAGCAAGAACAATTGCCAAAAAAGAATGTCCACAACCAGGGGTGGACCGAGGCCATTTTTCATGTGGGGGCAAAAAATGAGAATTCAAAAATGTTTAGGTAAAAAAAATAAATAATAACTCGAGGAAAACTCAAAAAAAAATTTGTGGGGTCATTTGACCCCACATGATCCCATGTGGGTCGGCCCCTGTCCACAATTGACACATTATCGAAAAAAGCTGGTATAAAAAGATATATTTTTAAGAATCTTCGTGTATTGCTCAATATGGATCACACCATCAATCTATCACCTCTTAACATAACGCAAATCTTGCCTCTCAAGGTTGCCTATATAGTACATGTATTATTTTATTTTACTGATAATTATTTACGCACATCTTCTCGTTCATCATATGTGAGTTTTGAATCATATCCTTGTCTTGTCTTGAATGTTACAATGGTCCAAGAAAAGGTATATACACTCCTTCACATCATCTGATAAACTAAAAAATCCACTCGAAAATGCCAAACTTGTTAAATATCATGCGCGCTCCTTACTTATAAGGCAAATGAGCATTGCATAATGATTTTCATTATCCTAATATAGAAGACCACACTCTTAACCCACCACTTACATTTTTCAAATTCCCCCGTTCGTTCTTAAATGTCACAATAACTGTAATAATTAATTTAAATCACATATTTTAAAGAATTCATAACTCTTCAATCATATATTTTATTAATTTTTAACAAAATCTATTAAAAATATAATTTTAATTCCCACTAAATAATCCAATATCTCTTCAAATATCAGTATTTACTCAACTCTTTTCTTAAATGCACCTAATATGATATTTCATCGTTTTGAACCACCACCCACCCCCGCTGGGCCCCACAACCCCAAAACAACACACATCAAAAAAAGAACTGATGAGAAAATGTCTGTCTTCCTTCTCCTTATGCATCAACCTGTGTGAACGGTGAACCCGTCTTTGAGACCAACTTGGTGAACTTACACAATTACCCTCCAAGAATTCTAATTTCTCTACAATATTAACGTTAAAGTCCTACAAAAAAGTAGGATAAATGTGTCAAAATTGCAAAAAGTATATGTCGTTGTTGTGTTATTAATTCTCAATTACTCTGCTGTCCAACATTTTGCTCTATACCTGTTGTCCTCTTCTCTGTCTTTGAAGGTCTGATTTTCTCCCAAAATTAGAGAGCCCCCTCTGATTTTGCTATCATAAATCATTTTAATCAAAACGCACAAATTCCTTTAATTTTCTTATGTTCAGAGTCTCCATTTAAGAGTTCATCAATAAAAAAAAATCCAGGTCAAAATCAAGACTTTTCCCAAGGAAGTTTCTTTGTAAGTCGGTAGGTGTGTTACAGGTTTGGTGAGGGAAAAAAAATCATTCTTCAGAAACTCTCAAGAAACTAATATATATTTTATGTGTTTATTCATTCTCTTTTCTTCCATTATTCGATCCCGACTTTCTATAAAAACACATGTACATATAGTCATTTTTGAAATGATTCGGACACCATCAAAAGATTGAACTTTTCTTAACAAAAGCTCGCTGAATTTTCTGTTTTTGACACACAAAAACACATTCATATACGTGTATCTATGTGTATGTATATGATGAAATGAAGCTATGGTTTCTCGGATTTTGATTACAGGGTTACAGTGGGCGATTATGGTGTATGATAACTCATTGGGATTCACGTTGCTGTGAAAGAAGCTGACACTCTGCAACTTTTCTGGGTTTTTTTGGAAGGTAACTGTAATTTTTCTTGGTAGTAAAAATCAACGGTGATTACTTACAAAAGTCAAATGTTTGATACAGAGGATCATGCTGATTTTGGTAAAAATTGGACTTTTATCTGTATATCAAAATTTTATCACCTGTAGAATTCGCTACATTTGTTAACGTGTGACCTTTTTATTTTTTTGTGCCACGTGAGGTCCGTGTGTCCAAGAATGTCTTCATGTGCTTTTGTCACATAAGTGAATGTGGGGTCCACGAGGGTTTTTTTTTTCCATCAGTTGATTATATTGTATATTAAGTAGATATTTGTGTACCCTTGATGTGAACTCAAGATCATGAATCATGAGGAATGTATTTCTTTTTCTATAGTGTTCCATATCGATTCTTGCATTGGAATAATTGGTGACAGATAAATGATCGTGTGAGTTAGATGCGCGGTTTGTTTTATGTGATCGTTTGAACATATCTTCGTTTGACAATTGTGCTTTTGCTCATTGATGATACGGGCATACGATCACTTAAGTGTTGTGTAGTGTCTTAATTGCATCCGTACGGTTGTGCGTTCCACTTGTGTTTGCTTGACTCGTACATGGTTCTCATTCGACATGCTGCTAAACCATTTCAACGACACAACTTCATTTATTGGCCATAAAAGGTAGTCATTGAATGCTTATTCCGTATCTTGTTTAGAATTTCCTATATGAGCATTGAGCCTTGTAGGATATTTCATTATGTTTCAATATCTGTGGTGTGATCGACAAGTACTCAAAACGTGCACGTTGATTACGTTGTTGCATTGAATTTTTATTTTGCTCGATATCAATAAAATACCGGACAACTATTTCGTATAATTGCTGCCCCCATTACACATTTAATAGGTTCCGATCAAATATTTTTGATGGATTCGATTTTTTATAAAGTTTGGTCCCACGGGAGTTAACTTTTAGTATTATATGGTCACACCATGCTCATAATAGAATATTCAGAACTATAGTAACCGTGCTTTTAAAAAGTTGTTACTTTCTCCAATTATACAGTTCTTGGCTTTATTAATATCCTTCACACAATCACCAATGGTGCAATTAGTCATCTTTTTTGCAGATTACATGGAATTGCAAGTATACCAGAGGGAATTTTAGATACGTGTTTTCAGTGCGTCCTGGTACCCAATATTCTCCACCAGTTAAACTCAACTTTTCTCAGGCTTAAAAGGCAAAACAAAAAGATGTTCCATATACCTTTATAGTTGCTTCGATCTACGAGTTAAAAGCGTTTGCTTTTCCTTTTTACTGAGATATGCTTATCATTATACATTGCTGTTGTGTGCATAATCATCATTATTTGTAAATATTCTGTTCTTTCTCTCTCTGTTCATCCGTTTTGCTATTATTACCTAAACGTTTGAAGCTCCATTTGTTGCAGAGCAATCTCAACATTTACGATTTTCTTGCTTCAGATGGTTTCAGTTGAGCGATCCGCAGTTACCCCGAGTAAAAGTAGGTGGGTACGCACTTTCTCTAAAATTTTGCACATTGGAGATGTGACGGCGAAAAGTTCTGTTGATCAAATCCAAAAGACTACAATCGATGAGAAGATATCTAATGATCCGAATAAAAGTACCCAACTTCCCTTCGGTGATAAGGACGAGGAGATTCGAGATAGGGCAGTGAAAGAAGCTTTTCTTTCCAAACTTTTTGCTAGCCTATCTACTGTTAAAGCCGCATATGCCCAGTTGCAGTTTGCGCAATCTCCTTATGATGCTGATGGGATTCAATCTGCAGATCAGATTATAGTTTCCGAGCTAAAGAATTTGTCTGAACTGAAGCAGTGTTACATGAAGAATCAATTGGATGATACATCTCCAGAGGCTACTCAGATGTTGGCTGAAAATCAGGAGCGGAAGAGTCTGCTGAGAACTTATGAAATTATGAGTAAGAAATTGGATTGTCAGCTTAAACTTAAAGACTCTGAAATAACCTTTCTTAAAGAGAAACTAGCAGAAGCTAACAGGGATAACAAGTCACTCGAGATGAGATTAAATTCAAGTGAGCAGTTAGCTGTGCCTGACAATATTCGTTTGTCCGGGTTGAGCCCCTGCCATTTTATTGCATATCTAGGGCAGTCAATAAAATCAGTTCGGAGTTTTGTGCGATTGCTAATTAGAGAGATGGAATCTGCGGGGTGGGATTTGGATGCTGCAGTGAGTTCGATTGAACCTGGTGTTTTTTTCTGGAAACCAAACCACAAATGTTTTGCATTTGAATCCTTTGTTTGCAAAGAAATGTTTGATGGTTTTAATTACCCAAATTTCTCCATCGAACAAGAGTCCTTGCCTGAGCAGAAAAAACGACGACAGCTTTTCTTTGATAAATTCATGGAGTTGAAATCTGTAAGACCAGCCGATTACTTAGCATGGAAGCCTAAATCTACATTTGCGACGTTTTGTCGTACTAAATACTTGCGACTTGTTCATCCAAAGATGGAAACATCTCTTTCTGGCAATTTGGATCAGCGGAAATCAGTGAATTCAGGCGAATATCTGGAAGCACCCTTCTTCCTGTCATTTGCAGCGATGGCAAAGCACATATGGCTCCTACACTGCCTAGCCTTTTCTTTTGATCCCGAAGTCTCAATCTTTCAAGTGACCAAGAAGAGTCATTTTTCTGAAGTTTATATGGAGAGCTTAAGCGATGAGGCTTTCTTTTCATCGGATGGCACACTGGAAAACAACCCTCTTGTGGCTTTCACAGTGGTTCCAGGATTCAGGATTGGGAAGACTGTTATTCAATGTCAGGTGTATCTTCAATCATGAATTCCTAACTGCTCTCAGCTGCAATTAGGATGTTTGATAAGGCAGATTTGACAGTACTGGATATCATTAAAGAGGAAAATGACGTTAAAATCTTGTTAATTGTACTTCGCAATCTTGTTCAGTACTGTTTACCAAACATGAGCTATATAAACGTTTGGTAAAAGTATTAGATGGTACAATAAGCAAAATCTTAACTTTCTTTTCTTATGTAATGCATTCTAGTATGTCTAATCCACCTTAAAACATGCCATAAGTGAGATAATTAGGCTTAACATCTGATCCGACAACATCATGGACTGAAATCTTTTTCTCCTTAATCATTCATGGAGAATGATAGCCATAACTTGTCCCTGGTATGGACTTTTTTGTCAGTTTTTCCTTTTGGAAAGGAAGGTGGAAAGACTATTGCAAAATCAAACTAAGGACATTACTTTGCATCATGCCTTTTTAGAATTGCCCATTTTTGTTAATGGCTGGCTTTTCTTGATGGATAGTATAGCTGTATACTGTAGAACTTCTTTATATTAGTATTGTTTTTTTATCTGCAAATATAGCATAAATGATACATATTCCTTTTTAATAACTATCTGTATATATGATGCACATCAGAGCTTTTTTCTCTTCTAAAGTAAGGCATATTTCTTCAAACTTTCAGATTTGAAAAATATACAGTTTGTTTGAAGAAGAAAAAAAGGAAATGGATTCTCCCTATATCTAAACAATTTGAACCTCCATAATCGGAGTTAACAAGGATGTCTGTTCCTTACCAAGAAAGTAGAAGTAAAACATCATTTAGGTCCTCAATGCGATTGTCAATTACATCAAGAACTTGACTCTCGTCGTCTTCTTCTTCTTCGTTTTTTTTTTTTTTTGGGGTCAGTTCATCCATCGCTCTCTCGCTTTCTACCAAGTTTGAATTATTTCGCCCACAAACAATTTCTTGTATTATTATTTTGTAACTGTTGACATCGACTTCATTGATACGTTTCTTCCAGCAATCAATTCAGCTTCTATGTATCCTGGTGTTCCCTTTGGCATAGTGTGCATTTTGCTTTGATCACACTTGATCCATTTTCCTAACCCTAAATTTGTTGGGTTATTTCTTATGAGGAGAAAAGTCTATGCTTGGGGTCTTATATTATAGCCCAAATCCCATAAGGATGATGAATATAAATACAAGAAGCTTAGAGAAAATATGAGTCCAACCCATTTTTAAAAAGAGAGAAAAAACAGTTTTATTCTCTGCTTGATTAGAGAAGACTTTGTTAGAGAAGACTTCGTGTACCCATTATTTGATTGGCAGTGGAGGTTTTGACTTGATTGGGTCCCGCGGTTTTTATTCCTCATAATGGGGGAGTTTTTTCACGTAAAATAATTGCTTGTGTTCTTGTGGTTCGGTGTGATTGATTTCTTTAGAATATTTTCAGCATATAGAATTGTCAGGAAAGGCATTTCACTTATTTGCTTTTGGGAGAAAAATTATTCTGTTATGTGTCTATTTGTTTACATCTCTCCTTACAAGTGGTATCAATGACATATTCTAATATTTGGGTTTTGGATAATGGAAGTGAATTTGAGTAAAATGATTAACTTGAATGGTTTAAATTCACATATGGAAAGGAAAATTTGAAGATCTTTATGTGAAAGAGTATTACATATAGGTGCTTGTAGCTAAAAAATCAAATAACAAGTAAGATAAAGAATGGAGCTTGTTGTATCGACAAGTTTGTGGGTCACTACGTAGATTATAATGTTTTGAGCCATGTTAGTAGGGAAACACATGCTTGTACTCTATGGAGTAAGCTTCAACATTTATATGCTAAAAAGATCGAAAATAATAAGATGTTTCTGATTAAATAGAGGATGATGCTGAGATACTATGATGGAACTCCTTTAATTGATCATCTGAATACATTCTAAGGAATCATTAATCAATTGGCTGGAATGGGTATTAAGTTTGACGATGAGATTTAGGAGTTATAGTTTCTTGGTTCATTACTGGATTCGTGGTCATCACAATGAATCTGACCAAGAGTACTTTGTTAAACGAAGAGATGAGAAAGAAATTACAGGCAAATGCCTTGGTTATAGAAAAGAGGGGATTAGTAAGAGCAAATGTCCGAAGTATATAGATATAAGTAGATGGAAGTTGAATAAGTTTGTGAATGTCGAGTGTTAACATTGTGGGAAAAATGGACATCAAAAAACATTGCAGGCAATGGAAGAAAGAAAATAAGAATGAAGCGAAGAAAGAGGATGAATAAGTTTGTGAATGTCGAGTGTTAACATCTGAATGTAGACTCACTGTTTGTTTGAGAAGTAGAATAGAGTCTCTTTCAAGAATTTCCTTCCTTCGAGAAAGTCAGAAATATTAGATTTGGTACATTTAGATTTGTGTGGTCTTATGAAGACGAGAACATTTGGCAGTTCCAGTTAATTTATAACCTTTATAGAGATCATTCAAGGAAATTATGGGTTTATGCCTTGAAAACAAAATACCAAGTGTTGACTGTGTTTAGGCAATTCCAGGCCCTAGTTGAGAGATAGACTGAGAAGAAGTTGAGGTGCATCAGAATAGATAATGGGGATGAGTATTCTGATCCTTTTGATGAGTATTGTAGATAGCAGAGAATTCGACATAAAAAGACAACTTCAAAAACTCCTCAACTGAATGGCATAGCTGAAAGGATGAACAGAACACTGGTTGAAAGAGTGGGATGTTTACTTTCTCAAGCTCAGTTGCAAAGATTCTTTTAGGGTGAGGCTGAGCATGGTCATACATGTGTTGAATTTTACAGCTTGTGTTCCCTTACAGGATAATGTACCACACATAGTTTGGAATGGTAATAGTGTTTCTTATGATCACTTGCGCATGTTTAGGTGTAAATCATTTGTGCATGTTGCTAAATATGAGAGGTCCAAGTTTCACGTGAAAACACAACAATGTGTAGTTTTTGGTTATGGTCAAGATGAGTTTCAATACAAGCTTTATCCAATTGAGAAGAAAATTGTGAGAAACAGAGATATCTGTTTGTTGAAGATCAAACGATTCAAGCTATTGAGAAAGCAAAGAAATTCATACCTTAGAAGGGTCATAGTTTGATTGATTTAGATTGATTCCTATGAAGAATTTGCCAACTCAGGTTGATGATGGTGTTCAGGATGGCTAACAGGGTATAGGTAACATTGATGCTCCCCTGCAGGCTCTGGCATATGATAAGATTGATGAGCAGTTGATAGTGCCAAATATTATACCAGAAGTTCCATTAGAGGTTCTACTCAGGAGGTCTACTAGAGATCGACATCCTTCCACATGGTATTTAGTAGAGCAATATATGCTATTGATTGACAGGTAGAGCCCGAGAATTATGCAGAAGTCATGGAAGATGAACATAAGACAAAGTGGATTGAGGCAATACAAGATGAAATGCAATCATTGCATGATAACCACATTTTCGAGTCAGTGAAACTACCTACGGGTAAAAGAGCTTTGAAGAACAAGTGAATTTATAAGGTGAAGCAAAGTAAGTTCACTTTACAACCATGGTATAAATCTAAATTGGTTGTAAAATGGTTTGGTCAGAGAAAAGGAGTTGATTTTGATGAGATTTTCTCTCCAGTTGTTAAGATGCTATCTATTGGTATTGATCTCGGCCTAGGAGCTAGTCTTGACTTAGAAGTTGAACAGATGGATGTGAGAACTATCTTCCTTCATGGTGATTTAGAAGAGGAGATTTATATGGAGCAGCCAAAGGGTTTCAAAGTTAAAGAGAAAGAGGATTATGTGTACAAGTTGAAGAAAAGTTTTTATGGTCTGAAGCAAGTGCCGAGACAGCGATACAAGAAGTTTGAGTTTGTTATAGAGGAGCAAGGCTACAAGAAAACAACTTCTGATCACTATGTATTTGTTTAGAAATTCTCTGATGATGATTTTATCATTTTACTCTACGTTAATGATATGTTGATTGTTGGTAAAAATGCTTCAAGAATTAATAGGTTGAAAAAACAATTGAGTTAGTCTTTTGCTATGAAGGACTTCTGACAAGCAAAGATACTTGGCATAAGAATCAGTTGTGATAGGAGTGCCAAGAAGTTATACTTGTCACAGTAAGAGTACATTAAGAAAGTGATTGAGAGGTTCAATATGGACAATGCTAAAGTGGTTGGCTCTTCTTATGCTACCCACTTCAGATTGAGCATTGAGCAATGTTCTTCTACAGATAAGGAAAATGAAGATATGAAAAGAGTTTCTTATGCTTTAACAGTAGGAAATTTGATGTATGCGATGATTTGCACAAGACAAGATATAGCCCATGTAGTTGGTGTAGTTAGTCGTTTCTTATCATATCCAAGAAGAGAGCATTGTAATGCAGTTAAGTGGATCATGATGTATCTTCGAGGTATTTCCAATTTGAGACTTGGTTTTGGAAATGGACAACCATTGTTAGTTGGCTACACATATGCAGATATGGCAGGGGATATAGATACCCGCAAGTCTACATCGAGTTATTTAATTAGTTTTACAGGTGGAGTTGTAGCTTGGTAATCAAAACTTCAAAAGTGTACTGGCATTTCTATGACAGAGGTAGAGTTCATTGCAACAACAGAGGCAACTAAAGAGTTGCTACGGGCAAAGAAGTTCATGAGATAACATGATTTCAAGTAGCGGAGGTAGTGTTATTTTGTGATAGCCAGAGTGCTATTCACCTTGCTAGAAATTTCAGTTTCCATGCAAGATTGAAGAATATTGATGTACGATACCATTGGATCAATCATGCGTTAAATGAGAAGTTGCTGCAACTTGAAAAAGTTCATACCGATCATAAGAGTAATGTTATTTATATGATGATAAATCATCGGTGATGTGACAACCCATTATCTCTTACATTTCTCTTTCTCTCATATAAATTGAACTGTCCAATCTCATTATTCTACATAGGCTGCCACATCATTGATGATTTATCATCATGATGATAAATAATATTATTCTGATCATAATGATTATGATATGTTGACAAAGCTATTACCAAAGAAAAGTTTGAAAATTGTTGTTCAATTGCTGGAATGTCGAATTCTTTACCATAGCCGAAAAGGGAAAATTTGTTGGGTTATTTCCTCTTATGAGGAGGAATTCCACGTTTAGGATCTTATATTATAGCCCAAAGCCCATTAAGATGTTAACCATAATGATGAATATAAATACAAGAAGATTGGTGAAAATAGGAGTCCAATCCATTTTGAAAAGAGAGGAAAAATAACTCTTTTCTCGTCGCCAAGATTTCATCAAAGCTTAGATTCCGAGTCGTCCATGGTCCAATCGAACTAAAATTTGGAGGAGAGGTTCACAAGACTCGAAACTTCATTTGAATGGTGGAGACCAAATTTTGAGTTCGTGGACATTAGCTAATGTGCATGAACAATACACTACAACAAAAACAGCCTAACGTTGCGGTAAACCTTTTGCAACTTTTGGACATGTGTTGCAAATCAAGGTGTTGCCGTAGAGTAGGACCGCTATGGCAACGTTTTTTAAACGTTGCTGTAGGGGGTCTACGACAACGTTTTTTAAGCGTTGTCATAGTTTTTTTTTTTTTTAAACATCAATTTAAGCAAATTGAGTGGCAAAATTAAAAATGAATCCTTATGAACAAATTTTGAAATTGCATGAAAATTGATAATTTTATTACAAATTTTTGAATCCATACACTTGAATATTAGAATGTGATACAAAAACATCTAAATAAAAAATAGTTTCAAAATGATATAAAATTGTAATATATCAAAGGACTTCAAGTAGAGATCCCTAATCTATTGGCTAATGGAACAAATATTTACAAAGTTTAATCAGAAAAATCTTGCATTATTAGAACAACCTTGCATCCCATCTCATCAGGACAACGAAATGTAGCTTCATTGACCGCTTGATGTTCTATAGCAAACTTTGTCGCGCCACTATTAACTCCAAAATGTACCTGAAAATAAAGTAGTAGAGCGAGGGAAAAAAACTTAGCATGTCATTGTAGAAAACACAGTAAGTTGTCATCAACTTCAAATTAGACATGACTTTGAGTTCCGGGTTACAAAAAAATATATATTTTAAAGCCGAGAATTATGAAGGATGAGTATCACTACTTTCTCTCAAATAGGCAAAAGAACTTCCCAATGCCACCTACAGAAACAATTCTCCGAACTTAAAAATCATTTAGCTCCGAGTGAACAAGAATAGCCCTTCCTTTGTATAATTAATAATAGATTTTCAACCAGAATTCACCCCATTTGGACACAAGATTATTTTTTCCATAGAACTAACAACACAAAGCAGGAAGTAAAGCCCCTATATATCTACCGTAGAACTCTGTCATCAATGCCAGTGCAAGTACAATATCTAACTATTTATTCCATGATTAGAAATTTAAAACAGAGGTCCATACCCTTATATTCACGTCAACAATCTTTCTACACGAACGAAAGATTTCATAACATGCCCTCCAAATCATGCTAACAGAATCAGAAAAACTATACTTAATGAAATTGAAGAGCAATAAAGGAGAAACCCATTACTCTCAAACCTTGATCAAATCAAATTAAAACCCACAATTTTGATTACCTTAAAAATGCTATATATGAAATACTAAAA
>OU503037.1:41872057-41892479 GCA_912172775.2 Fraxinus pennsylvanica | reverse complement strand
AAGCACAAACGATTCCGGCACGACGAGCGCTATCCTCTTTGAAGATCTCCTCTACAGTTCGAAGATTTGAAGAAAATGAAGCCATTTCTGTATCCAAAATTATGAGATCTACAATTTTTGAGTAATTAATGATAATTTACCTACGAAGATTCAAAGAACGCTGCCTGGAGTAGAGGAGAACAGAGGCACGATTGTGTGAGATAAGGTGAGGCTGAGGGTGGTTGTGTGGTTGGTGGGTGTGGTGGCTATTGGTGGTTTTATCCGGTGGATGTGGTTCTGGAAGGTGGAGGTGGTGGGTAACATAGACACGGGTTGGAGAGGAACGGAGGGAGACGTGAATAAATATAGGGTTTGGGTTACGTATATTTAAAAAAAAAAAAAACAAAAGTTTTCACAAACGTTGCTAAAGATGACTTTTAGCAACGTTTGGTGAACGTTGCGAAAAGTCTTACCTTTCGCAATATTTGATAAACGTTGCGAAAGGTAAAACCTTCCGTAACATTCAATAAACGTTGCTAAAGGTGTGTACTGCAACATTTTTCTAAAAAACGTTGTCAAAACTCATTTATTAATACCAATGGCAACATTCACTAACTAAAATGTTGCCAAAACACCCACAAATGTTGCCTTTTCAGTGTTGCGAATGACTATTTTTGTTGTAGTGATAACTGCATTTGTTTGTATATTTTCCTATTTCATAGTGTTTTGTTCGAGATCTTTGTTATGTTGAAGAAATATACATTATATCCCTAGTTATGATTAGAGAAGACTTTGCCTACCATTATTTGATTGATAGTGCAGGTTTTCACTGGACTGGGTCCCGTGATTTTTATTCCTCACAAAGGGGAAGTTTTTTCACATAAAATAATTGCTTGTGTTCTTGTGGTTTGGTGTGATTGATTTCTTTAAGATATTTTCTGCACATAGAATTGTCAGGAAAGACGTTTTACTTATTTGCTTTTGGGAGAAGAATTATTTCGCTATGGGTATATTTGTTTGTCTCTCCATACAAAATCTGCAATTTTCACATTACATTATTTGTTGAGAAGGGTACTATGGAGGTTTAATGTTGAAATGAATAATGTTGGAATTGCTGTGCACGTGAAGATACTCCAGTCCCTTTCCTATCCCAACAATAATCTGTTGACGCTTTTCCCAATTAAATGAGATCTTTCAATCTCTCTATACATATTTTCTATCAAATCTATTAGGAAGTTACATTATTAATCTCCAAACTTCGACTATTTTTGCATTTCTATCTCTGATCTTTTGTAATTGTTCCCCACTTACCATTTTTTGGCACCATGGTTGGAATATGTTGTGGACCGAGGTGCCCAATACTTGGAAGAGTATGGAGATTATATATAGCTAACGTTCTCAACCTAGTTTAAATAGAGCAAATATTTCTCTCAACGTATCTTTAATTGGTAACAACGTCCTCAGCATTTGGATTTTGTTGCGAATGAATTTTTATTGGATGCTTTTAGAAATAGAATAATTCATATTCCTGTACTTCGATTAACGTGCATGGATATATAAATTCACTTTAGAAGAAGAATATATATTGTACAAAATTTTCAAGAATGTATTAGGGGGAAAATTCAAGAAGAAGATCCTAATAAGTCTTTCATGGCAGTTTCTTGTAGAGTTTCAATGACCAACATCAAGACTAGGGATGGATTATCGACCTGTCTAGGCTGAACCCCAAGGAGCTTTCCACCAGTAGTCACCACATTACCTCTTTCACGAGGAGAAGAAGGTGGAACAGTGCCCTTGGGAAGGGCACTCATTATTAAACTTCCATCCAAAGTGTTAGGGAACTTTCTTGCTTTCAAGGATTGTGTGAAATACAAAAGTACGAGAATCAGAGCAAGCGAAAATCCTGCATAACGTGCCATGTAAGCAAGCTCGATCTTATAGCAATGGTAAAGCTTGGAGAATGGAATGGAATGAAGTTGAAGGTTATTGGCATGTTTATATGTAGATGTATTAGGTATACAAGTTGGATGGCTTGGTCAAAGGGTTGAAATTGATGAAGGAATATTCGTACTAGAAACTATTTTGGGATGCCTTGGAAATATTGGTTACGTATAGATGAACTACGCCGCTTGCTTTTGTTTCTTTGTGGGTTTCTAAGATGTGTCCTCCAGTTATTTTAGCAAGTTCATTTCACTTGGACGAACCTTTAAAGTGAAGGCGGTGGGAATGGGGTCCTAAATGCACAAAGTCACGTATCATAAAAGCCACTTCTAGTTTACACGCCAACTAGGTCACATTATTGAGTCAATTCTAGCATAAAGGGTCATAATACTTCCACATGACGAGTTAGAAGTAATGTATTTGATAGAGCAATTGGCCCTCAGTGTATCTAAAAGTCCATCGTTGTAAATCATTAATTTATCTAAAAGTGTTCGGAAAAAGTTAAGTCGAACAGGGTATTATCTTTAGATAATAAAAAAGTGTGGCCAAACAAAGGCTTGATTTATGCAATTTTGAAATGAAAATGATTGATGACTTTTGCATGTACAAGACTTGGAAGACACGACTATCAAAAAGGACAAAAATGTAGGAAATTAATGATTTGAGTGTGTTGGTTTGACATTCAATATTAAACAATCAATTACAATATTACTAAAGGAAATTAACTTTTGTCCATCCCCAGTGAAACGCATATTTTCGTTAATAATATTGTGTCGTATCTAATTCAGCATACTTCATCTAATTCAACATACTTTTGCTTAAGTTTATTATTTCTTTTAATCAAGATAGAACAAAAAATATTTTCATTTAGCCCATGTTCAACCCACATTCTTTCAAAATTTATTTCTAACCACACATTTTTCAATAAAATAATATTTTACATCACAGCAATAACTTTTCCTTATTTTTTAACCACATATTTTCCATCATATCACAATTTAAAATATTTTTTTCCTCAGTAATATCCATTAAACACACCCCTAGTAATTAATTGATTTTACGAAGTTATAAAAGTACTCTTTTTTTCGTGTAAACTTCAAATTTTGTAGTTGGCCTGCCCCTTTTTGACTCTTGAGACATCTCGTTTCATGAAATCATTCGATTCTATGATACAAACCTATCTTATTTATTATGAGATGTGATTTGATTTCTCTTTATAATAATTGATGTTGTGTTCGATAAAGCTAGTATAATATATACGTGGTTATAAATATTGTTTGTGTTACGGGTTAGTACATGTAAGCGACACGTGGCGTCACATTTTGGGGGTGGCACCAGCTTGATTAAATCAGGACATGTTTTTCTAGCATCAGACGTGGGTTCCGAGGCCCTCATTATTGTTCCGAGGCCATTGCTGCTAACAATAAACCGCGGTTCGGTGGGCGTGCATCATCCAAGGCTCCTCAGCAGCCATTGAAGACCCACTTGCAAGGATCCGCTTATGATGGAGATCTTTTATGAATGATTGACGTGACTCTTATGAAAAGCTTATCTGTGTCTTGTCTTGTCAATGTAAGGGTATTTAATGTTTTGCAAAGCTAGGAAGGTCAGCTTGATTGCTAGGATTTGATGTCTTGGCCGAAGAGATGAGGCCACGTGTAAATTGATTCAAAGGTCACCATTCGAATTGTAACACTATAAATACCCCCACCATGTAACAAAAGAGGACTAATGCATAATAGGAGAGCAAACTGAATATTTTGGAGCAATCTTTCTCGTTTCAACTACATTTTCTATAACATTTCATTGCTATAGATCGTACTTTGTGGATTGGTTTCTTATAACAATCGTATCATATTCGTGCCGATGGTCTGAACGGAAACGTCTCGTGCCTTCTAGCCACTCCCACGCCTTTTACCTGGAGCCATCATGACCGTCGATCGGTATTAGCGTGTTGGATCAAGCTTGCGTGTGCACGAGTGGACCCGGCATCTGTTGGCAACATTTTTTGGGGTCAACAGTTTGGATCTTGGAATTCAATTGATACAAATAATTTTGAATTCGGAGGTCTATTTGTTCTATTTCGTGTAGACAAATATTTTTCACTTTTATGTCGAGTAATCAACTATGTCGAAAATTTCCTCGTGTTGCTCAGTGGATTTTCTGAGACTAACACGCTCATATTTCATATCCAACACTAAACAAGATTAAATAGAATAAACAAAATTTCAGAAGCCTCTATTCAAACTCTCGTTCAAATTATATTATTTATTCAAAAATTTAGTTTCCAATAATGTTTAAAGAATGAGACTATAAAGAATTTGATTCCAAGTATCAGGCAATCCTGCTAAACACCAATGGCTGCAATCCATTCCTGTTCTTCCTTCCAACCCATATATAGAAGGATGTCCATCTTTGCGCAACAACGAAAGATTCGTTATATCGAGTAACGTGACGGGTTTCTTGATTGTGCCCAGAACTTTCTTCAGCACAGTTAAAGCATATGGCAATCCACCGGGATATGTCGAGCCAGCCAGTGGCTCCTTCTGTCCTACACAAGATTTTGCACTCGGCTCGTCCCATGTGCTGCCGCTGGTAGATGAAGATATAAGACTGTAAGATTAATGACATACTCGACTAGACTGGAAATCTTACTAGCACTTACTTGTAATGGGAGGGGGAAATTCCTTGGAAGAAAACCTTGGTTTTGGCAGGATCAATGTTGGTGTCCACCCATTTTGCCCATGTGTTTAGTGCCTTCTCAAAGGCAACTACTCTATCCATGTCTTTGTATAACTGCTGTCCTACTTGAATATAGTCCCATCTGCATATAAAAAAGAGAAAAAAAAAAAAGAGATTTATAATATCTTACGCGGTTGAAAATGATTGAAAATGTCAAATTTAATGTAGTTAATTGGACCAATAATGAATGACACTTTGGAGAACACGTAGCATATGATAATGTGTGTCTCAATAACGATTTAAAATAAGAGTTTGAACTAACGGTTGTGTAGCTCCTCTACGATTCCACCAATGCCATGTGTTGAAAATAAATATGTCAATCCCCTTCCATAGTTTTCCACCTTCAATTGAGTCCAATTTCAAGATTCTACCCTTGGCTTCTCTCACAACATCCACCAAAAATACATTGCGATTAAGCATCAATTTAACGTCGAAATCCTGCAAAATCTTACAATCTTTTAGTTCGGCGCAAACATTCAAGCAAGATAACGGAATTCCAAGTTTAACTGATACTTAATTTCAAATTGGAATCTCGATCCATTTTACAAGTCTTTTTGATGTCATTATAATGAACTTTTTGATTCTTTTATTGCTCATACTCATTTTGGTCTCTATTTTTTATATGTAGCCTAAGCATATAGATGCACTGGCTTTATAACTTTTGTTATGAGTTGCATTTGATGCCCTAAAAGACATTGAAGGACCCCACACTAGTTCAAAATGGACAAATTTTTTAAACATGTTTGGTACTCAGTATTATATACGACTTGCAAAATTGTTTGATCTTACCGTGAATGTGAATGTAGAAACATCTCCGATTCTAGAAACATTATATTTGGTCGAAGGTAAGGTTGTGTAAAGCAAGCACGTCAATGACTGCCATTGATTCCGGCTTAAAGAATCTCCCACAAACATTATGCTTTTCCCTTTGAATCTTTGCAAGAAATCTTGGCCATCAAATCTGCTCAAACACAAATTTATTTCGCATCAAAATCCTTTTTTATTTATTTAGTTTTTGTAATTGATTCGACTACGAAATTGGCCGATTAATCCCATCAAAGGTTCAAAGATATTTATGAAAAGTAACAAATATTTTGTATCATCCTATATAGGTATTCTATCGATAAGGAGAAATCAATTCTAACTAACTCGACGTCGTCCTTATAATAAAATATAATAAACGATGAAAAGCTATTACACACTCTCAACCTTATTACTATTACTATTAATATTAACATGGACTTTCCGGCCATTTTTGTTTGTTGGAATTGGTTAATTCCGATGGAAAATTAAACAGGCTTCACAGATGAATTTCTGGTTTTAGTATTGTAAAAATCGAGTTTTAGAACAAATTATTAAAAAATCTATGAAGTAGTGAATTTTATTAAAGCAAAAATTAGCATTAATTATGTAAAAAGTTAAAGGCCAAAAAGAATAATAATAAAAAAATAAAAAATGAGCAGACAAAAGTCAATAGTAAGCAGCATGTGTTGGGATCTGATCTCTCACAAGACATCCCATGATTTTGCTGATAAATTTAATGTTTTTTATCCTATCACATGAAGACACAGAATCTTTTTCAGGATTGCTAATGAGCTGTAAATTTTGGATCCAATTATCAATAATTATTTTTAATATAATTCTTTAATGTGAAGATCCTATAAACACAGGGGGGAAGATGATAATACCTTGGTAAGTTGCAGGCATGAGGTTGCCATTTGTAATGGAGGTATAAGGTATCAGAGCGGCCATTGTTTTGACAGTTGAACTCTCTCTCAATGAATGGACAGGAATTTGAGTTGTAGAGGGGGGATGATGAATCAGGGACCCAACTTCCTTCAAACAAATCACAAATCTTTGCATTTGATTGGTTAATTCCAAGAAAAATAAGCAGCACCGCACAAAATTTACAGTACTGAGCCCACAGATTCATCTCTCTCTCTAAAATGCAAGAAGTTTAGAGAGAGAAAAGTAACTAGCAATGGCCTCCTTCTTGTCACTTCTCTCCTTTCTCTATCAGTCTTCTTTTTATGTGTAGTATATTTGTGGGTGGGGTGGGGTGGGGTGGGGTGGTAAAATAAATAAAGGGAAAAATTGGGTTTAAGTCCCTAATCTATTTAGATTCATGAATTTGGGTCAGTACGTGATGAAAACTGTAAATGTAAATGTTAAAGTTTCATGCGACTTTTTATTGAATAGATAAGTGGTTCGATTGTTTTTCTCTTTACCTTTAAGTCACGTGAAAATCACAAGCGATAAATTCAAAAAGGGACACTAGTTTATATATTACTCAAAACATCCATTTCGAAGTTTAAGGACTCATAACCATAATGCATGAAGGTTGGGGGATCTCAGTTCTAATATTTCCATAGATTGAAATAATTTGTATTCAGACACTATATTTTGTAAATGCTAAATACAAATAATTAAATTACTATGCTATTATTTTACGAACACCAAAGAAGGTATGAAAGATCTACCGTCGAGTGAAATAATATTTACTTAGGGACCCTATTTAGTAAATACTAAATACAAATAATTAATTTACTATGTTATTATTTTATGAATACCAAACAACCACTAAAACAAAGTTCACCTTTTACGGCATACATTGTATGCCGTAAATAACATGTAACTCAGATACTACCATAAAGTAAAATAGTATGTACTCAGATACTCTATTTGGTAAATACTAAATGCAAATAATTAATTTACCATGTTATTATTTTATGAAAACCAAACAAGGAATGAAAAATCTACCATAGATTTGTGTAGTATATAGAGCTTTGTGGGTGGGGTGGGGTGGGGTGGGGGAGGCTGAGGATGGTAAACTAAATAAAGGGAAATATTAGGTTTAAGTCCCTAATCTATTTAGATTCATGAATTTGGGTCAGTACGTGATGAAAACTGTAATTGTAAATGTAAATGTTAAAGTTTCATGCGACTTTTAATTGAATAGATAAGTGGTTCGATTGTTTTTCTCTTTACCTTTAAGTCACGTGAAAATCACAAGCGATAAATTAAAATAGGGACGCTAGTTTATATATTACTCAAAACTTCCATTTCGAAGTTTAAGGACCCATAACCATAATGCATGAAGGTTGAGGGATCTCAGTTCTAATATTTCCATAAGCAAATGCATATATGGAAATAATTAAATTTTGCTATGTCTTTATTTTTTGAACACCAAACAAGGTATGAAAAATATCTACGATAGATTGAAATAATTTGTATTCAGACACTATATTTTGTAAATGCTAAATACAAATAATTAAATTACTATGCTATTATTTTATGAACACCAAAGAAGGTATGAAAGATCTACCGTAGAGTGAAATAATATTTACTTAGGGACCCTATTTAGTAAATACTAAATACAAATAATTAATTTACTATGTTATTATTTTATGAATACCAAACAAACACTAAAACAAAGTTCACCTTTTACGGCATGCATGGTATGCCGTAAATAACATGTAACTCAGATACTACCATAAAGTAAAATAGTATGTACTCAGATACTCTATTTCGTAAATACTAAATGCAAATAATTAATTTACCATGTTATTATTTTATGAAAACCAAATAAGGAATGAAAAATCTACCATAGATTGGAATAATTATTATTTTGTAAACATTTATTTGGTACACAATGTACTTGATGTTAGAATTAAGAATAATGTTATCTCTAAGAGACTCCTTAAAGACAAAATGCTCTTTATTTTAGAGAGTTGATGTTTTAAAATAAGAACTTTTTAAAATAAATGGAAAGTTTGGCTCTTCAAATTTAGATAATCAACCTCACTCTCTATTCTTAATTTACAATGATTGCATTTAAAAAATAAAAGATTTCAATATTATACTTATTAAATTATTCAAAACATGTTAAATAAAATATAAGGAGAAATCAATAGATATTTCTTAAGAAATACAAAATGAAGAGCTAAAATATAGAGGAAAGTTTTACTATCTAAATTTAAAAATAATATTTATTATATATAAGATACTCTTTATAAATAAATAATCTCTTAAATGTGCTTTTACCACATAAGTATATGCGACACTATGTGATACGATCAATTAAGGTAGATTTATGTGACTCGTTTAATTGTACTGCATATTTAATGTCACTTAGTGTTATTTAGAATGTTATTGTAATATAAATGATGCAAAATAACTTACTTTAAAATTAATGAAAAATCTTTTTTCTTCTTTAATACTCACCTAACCATACAACCCATTTAATTGAGATTCAATATTACAGACACGAAAAATGAAAGAAGAAGTTGTCTTGAGAAATGAAAAACTCTATTGATTTCACTTCTCAGTGAACTTCGTACCGAGACCTTGGCTATAAGTTCGCAGACGAGAGCAATGATTTTACGGCGTCAATGTTGGCCCAAATTCTAGCCGAAATGGCTTACAACCCTTATACAAATAAATAATTATAAAAATCTGCATAATTATTAAAATCTAGATAGTTATTAAAATCTAGATAATTGATAAAATTAAAAAATAATAACAAAAATGAAAAGTCATAATATCCAAAATTAATCTAAAATAAGCAGAACTAAAATTAAAATTTATTTAATAAAAATATACTAACTAAAAGATAATAAAAACTTAATCTTCATCATTCACCTCCGATTAACGAAGATTTGTCATCAAATTTTGCGCTGCATTCTTATCCAATTTATCGTGACAAGGATGTTCCATTTAGGACTTGTCTGGTTCAACTTAAAATCAGCAAAATTGGGCTTTTTTTTACCGTTAGTTTTTAAAAAATGGGGCCCACCCTCTCACAAAGAAGTCAAATTGTGCGGCCATAACGGTTGGAATTCTGATTAGTAGTGGCTTCAGACATCTCCGATTAACGAAGATTTGTCATCGAATTTTGCACTGCATTCTTATCCAATTTATCGTGACAAGGATGTTCCATTTAGGACTTGTCTGGTTCAGCTTAAAATCAGCAAAATTGGGCTTTTTTTTATCGTTAGTTTTTAAAAAATGGGGCCCACCCTCTCACAAAGAAGTCAAATTGTGCGGCCATAACGGTTGGAATTCTGATTAGTAGTGGCTTCAGACAGCCTCTTAATAAGATAATTACACCCTCGGGAGACCATTAGTTACCAGCAATTATAATTTTAAATCCAACTATTAGAGTCCTCAAATCTATCTTTAGTTCTTACTTCATCAGAATCACTCAATAAATGACCATGCTTGAATTGACTCAAGGACAAACCACGTTCTTCACTATCATGGCTCCTTAGCCTCATGTTAGGGTTATATGTACTGTCTACATGTGGCTTAGATGGATGTTTGCTATAATCAAATACATAGACCTTCGCAATAATTGTTACAGTCGAGATAACAAATGAGTTTTGGGCCATATATCGAGCTCGATAAATCTCTCCATCATGATTGATTTGTTGAATAGTTTGCACATGAAATTCCTTAAAAGATCTTGGTATCCGGATCAATAAAAAAATATGGACCCACCGTAGGACTAATTTACATCACTCAAACTCAAACATTTTTCAATTGAGCCCACATCCTTCACTATAATGGCCCCTCAGGGCATCTCCAATGGAGACACCAANGATTGATTTTTTAAAGATATTTTCTGCACATAGAATTGTCAGGAAAGATGTTTTACTTATTTGCTTTTGGGAGAAGAATTATTTCGCTATGGGTATATTTGTTTGAGCTATAGTGGAGATAGCAAATGGGTTTTGGGCCATATATCGAGCTCGATTAATCTCTCCATCACGATTGATTTGTTGAATAATTTGCATCTGAAATCCCTTAAAGATCTTGGTATCAGGATCAGTATAAAAAATATGAACTCATCGTAAGGCTCGTCCGCGTTTCTCAAACTCAAACATTTTCAATATCATCATCAAATATTGGAAGATGAATGTAATTATTATAATCAAGATCAGAATAGCCTTCAACATTCAAACTGAATGGTCATAAAATACAACTTTTAGCATTAGATTCCACGGAGACTAACTCATCTCTATTGAAAACGAACATTGATCTGATACCAACTATTGTACGGCGAAAGCATAGAAGTCGCGAATATTGAGAATTTAGATCCTTAATTTTAAATATCAAATATCGAGAATTTAAGATAATATTGATTAAACTCCAAAGCCTCTATTTTCAATTCAAAAACAACTTATAGCCTTGATGCCTCACAACAATTATTTAAAGAAATAACTAAAACAAAGGTAATAATAAAATTTAATAACAAAGAAAATTAAAAGTTCTAATCATAATTAATCCGAAACAAACGGAATTAAAATTTAAATTTATTTAATAGAGAAATACTATTATGTATATATACTATTTATATTTTCACTGGTTCAACGAGTACATCAGTTATGAATCCTCTTAACTTGGTTTTGGAATTCGTATACCCATCTCCATCTCTGTAAATAAGATTAATGACACGTGCAAGATTGACGACTCGCATGAGAATGTCCATTGGTACCACAGTTGGACGAAGACATTCTTGGTTTATATCCTTCCATGCATTTGTAACAAGTTTTTGTAATTCAGTAAATGCGTCTTCTTTTGAGCTCCCTTTCTCATTCATGTAACATTCCACAGCTGATACTTTCTGCTCAAACTGCATAAAAGGAACACAACATATGGATAGTCTATGTTAGATGCTTGCATCCATTGGACTATATATTGAAGAACATCAAGAGTGAACCGTTTCCCTAGCAATGACATTTTTCAGTTACGACCTTTATCTTTTTGGAAGTACGTAATTAAACAAGAAACAATTAAGTTATTAGGGCATGTTTGGCTATCATTTTCTAAAATTTTATGTTCTCCAAAATATCACTCCTGACTATGAAACTATGCCAATAAATATAAATTGATTGCACTTAAAATGATCATATTAAAAATAACTCTAACAGAAAATAATTAATTAAAAAGTAGAATAATAATATTTGCAGTCGCTCATTACAGCAGTCGCTNATGAAACTATGCCAATAAATATAAATTGATTGCACTTAAAATGATCATATTAAAAATAACTCTAACAGTAAATAATTAATTAAAAAGTAGAATAATAATATTTGCAGTCGCTCATTACAGCAGTCGCTCTATATGGCACAGACATGTCAAGTGTGTATTTAATGCATTAAATGTGGTAAAAAAATTACCACATTAATGTATCAAATAATTATATGCCATGTGTGTGCCACATATGGCGACTGCTGCAGTGAGAAATTATGAATAACATTACTCCAACCTTCTACTATTACAAATATAATAGAATAAAATCTAGAAAAACGATATAACTTTAATGACCTTAGTCGCAACATTTCACATGTATCAAACATGTTAGTTCAATGATAAAATGACCATAGGAGTTGTGTGTTCTAATTTTTATGAAGTCTGTCACAATATGTGTGAACTTTCACCCACACATTTTACTTGCATACAAATAACCTAAGCACATTGCACTTAATTATTTAATTATTACAATTTAGAATAAGTGAATTAAGAATACAAACTTCTTACTCCGTATCCTGCCATGTCATCCATTAGTCGAGCAACATGAAAAAAAATAATTATGTAACCTTAATCACAATATTTCACATGTATCAAACATGTTAGTTTAATGCTAAAATGACGATAGGTGTTGGGTTTTGACACCCAATAACTCCCCAGGCAATGACCCAATAACTCCGCGGGCAATGTGTGTGTGTGTGTGTGTGAACTTTCATCCACACATTTCACTTGCATATAAACAACCCAAGTGTGTTGCACTTAATCATTATACTTTAGAATAAGTAAATGAATAATTCAAACTTCTTACTCCGTGTCCTGCCATGTCATCCATTAGTCGAGCAATAATTGCTGATGCCTTTGCGGCTATCGATTCACTCGAAATCCAGTCAAAGACTTCCTCAGTCGCCAACTCTCCCATACCTACTAAACAAGTTGTAGATAACATTATGTAACCACTAGATATAAGTGCGACTTTCATGTACTCTTCCATGTGTGTCGGCATGTATCGATTGTATACCCATTTCGCCTCTTCAAAATATGCGCCGACTAAATTTTTCATCTACAAATGGAAACATGTAATATATTGAATATATTTTTTACTGTGGAAAATATATATGTCTAGTGTAGTGACAATAATTACCTCTTTTATCACATAATGAATACCATACCACCTGCCTGTCTTTTCCAACTCTTCGGTAATTTCAACACGAACATCAGAGAAAGCTTTAAAGCAATATTTCATGTATAATGGTAGCTCATCCATGTCATTAATATTCCACCTGTCCATGAAATTATTCAATAGGAAAAAACTGAATGACTAGAAATGAGAGAAAATAATAGATAAATATACCTTTCAATTGCATTAGTGAAAAGTGCAAGTTCATCTAGGGTTCCATAGACATCGTAGATGTCATCAATAACGGTAAACATCGCGATTACTTTAGTTAGTATTTTTCTAGAAATAGAGTACTCGGGCTCAAAGTAGACCCCCAATATCCAAAAGTAGCATTCGACGACCCTATCTCTGGCAAACGGCAATTTACTTCCAAACTCTAAAGACTTCCACCACCTACAGTTTAATTCCATATCAATATATATCAATAATAAACTTCAAATTTGAACGTAAATTTGATATTAGTTGAAAAGAAGAGAAAAATATATTCGACTTTTGTAGTGATATTATTTTACGTAACAAGCTAACCTCGTTATGTCACTTAGCTCCTTCTGATGCATCTTCTGCAGTAAGTTGAAGTCTGATTTTGCGAAATTCAGTAGTATGTCATTATGTGATTCATCTTTTTGGTAAATAGATAAGAAGTTTCTTGCCCCCAGCCTTGTCAATGTTTTATGAATTGGCATCTCCAATGCTTCACTAACTTGTGTAGACATATAATTTCTCACGTGGAAGAGCGACGAATCGAGGTAAGTGGTAGTAAACTTCAATGCTTCCTCAAGAATTTCCTCTCCGTGTACTCCAAAATGTGCAGCCTCGTACAAGCTTAACAAGCCTTGTAAATTGGTGATCAAAGATTCATCAAATTTTCCTTGGTGATCCTTAAACTTGTTGAAAACGTCTGCTTCCACCCACAAAAATAAGAAATGTACATAAATTATAACCTAGAGATATACATGGTACGAAGGTCACTATCTTGTTTACCATAGTTTTCATGGCAAGTATCATATACATATTTTAGAGATTTCTCAATTTCAGTTTCGAAATGGTAACCGACGCCAAGACGTTGAATTGCATCAATGAGGTCTAATTTATGCAGTGAATCATCTGGCATGGCTTCTAGTAGACTTTTTACTTCTTCTTTTAGTCTTTGACGTTCTTGCTCCTCTTGCCCATATATCTCCTGCATAAGAAGTAAAATAGATACATGATATTAATTGATTATTTCAATTAGATTGATAAAAAGTTTAAATAAAAATCATATTTTGATAAATTTGACGAAAAAAATAATACTTAAAAAGGAGGAATAAGCACAATACGTACATTAGAAGTATATGCAAGGAAATAGTCTCCCCAAACAGTAGGATGATACGAGATGGAGCGACGAGTTTGTTCATTGCCAAAATTTTTGGTGGTAATTGGAGCAGCCGATGCATGGATTTGAATATCCATATTTCTATATTATACTTTTAGAACTTAGATAGGAAATCTAACAAATGTTTCTTATTTTAATAGGGTTCTTTTGATGGGTATTTATAAACTGAGATTTTGCAACTTCTAATTTGAATGGCAGCCGTCCAACACGTTTTAAAACTGCGAAGAAAATTTTATTACTTTCCGACAAGGCAACAGTCTGACTGTCCAAGGTTAAAACACGTTGTAAAACTGCATGCGAATAAACTTCTGACAGTTGCACGGTTTGTTTAGAAAACAAATTGAAAGGTGTCGTGCAATTTTTCAATTTTGAAAAAGTCCAAATCAATTGATCATTCAAAATTAATTTTGTATATTTTTGTAACCGCTGTACATTGCCGTAAATAGTTTTTCCTATTACATCAATAAAGTGTGGGAAATTGTTCATTGATACTACGGCAATCTTTATTCTCCAACATTTGTTTCTTATTATTCAAGATAATAAAGATAAAATACCTCACGTTTTAAAACTGTGGAGAAAATGCTTATATCACTACTATATAAAAAGGCGAGTTCCATTTTCACTGTTCATAAGCCGCAAGTCGAGCCGAATGACTTTTTTGCCGGATTTTTTTTCCTTTTTTTTCCCTTTGACTAAACAGACCAAAAGGTCCATTCTGAACGGACACGGAGGTCCGTTCAGCATGTTCTTTTTTTAGGAGCGAGTTTTCTTTTACTGTTCATACTTATAGAAAAAATTCTATGTAGCTAATGTTTGACATAAATACTTTTTTTATACATGCGCTATTAACTAGTGAACTATATCATGACACGTGCCTTGTACGTGCTTCTCACTAGTTATATTTTAGTTTGTTAGTTTAATTTAGTGAAAAATATAAACTCTTGAATTATATTTTGGTTATCATCTTAATTTAGATTGAAGTTAGATTCGGATAAAATTAGCACTAAATACTTAGTCCATGTGGGTACGATACTTGAACTTGTCAGGGTCCATACACTTTCAGAATCCCACGATCGAGTAGTAAGGCATCCCTACTCGCTATACTGAAATAAACAACAAAATAAAACAGTATCCATTGGTCTCAATAAAAAGCAGTGTTCTAACTAGGCTATACTTCAAGCTTTACGAGCCCAGACATAAAAAACTATTTTCTTATTCTTAATTTTATTTTAATTATTTATGCTTATAATAAATTTATCGAAAATTCATACATTGTAAGTTTCCAACAAGAAAAGTCTCAAAATCTAGAATACATGATTAATCAAATTCCTACAAATAGATAATTAAAATAGCACCGTCGTTTAAATTTTATCATACACCAATAAAAATTTCCCTTTTCATCTAAACACATCTTTCGTGCCGTCCAATACAAAATCATTGTGACAATTTTCACTCTTGCTTCAATTTCTCATGTTACAGACATGTTTCACCCTGAAGTTGTGATAGAGGAGGTTCTACTCCAAGAGGTTCAAACTTTTTCCTTTTTCTTCACTATTGTACTAAGTGTGGGTACCTTTCTACTTGAACCTCACTTAGTAATAACAATTTTCATTTAAGGGAGCCATAATGGACTAAACCTTGAATTAGGTTCCTTTGACTAAACTTCAATTGTCATCATATATAGTATCGATTTAGGCTCAATTCATATCGGGTAGCACCATTAATAGCCATGCATTCTTATCTTGATTCTAGTAAGAGTCCATAGGAAATAGTCTAATCTCATAGTCACAGCCTCATGGCAACTCTTACGTAGGCAAATCCTCCAAGAGTGCGTTCGATCCACACCTCGCAAGAATTGTCATCTCGGTACTCATTCAGGGTTAAACCCTTCCTCACGTTACAATTATTAGTGCTATTACCATAGGTATAAGCACAAATAATATAGTGTTATTAAGAGTCACACATTACAAGTTATTTCTATCAAATTAATTTTTTTTCAAGGGATCTCCAATCACAAATATGGGTTACTTCTTGAAATGACTCCCTTATGGGCTTAAGCCTATCCCCTTGATGATTTATGTATGTTCATCACGGACTACAATTTATCCATGCCTCTTTTGAACAATAATTTGCTACCACAATATTTGTAAGCTCTTATTCTCTGCTTGCACATTTGTAGTCTTTTAAAAAATTTCCAAAATATCAATGTCAAATATTTAAGTACAATAAGATAAACACATGAAATTCATAATATTGAATTTTAGTAATACATACATTTGAGCAGGTGCATTCGTTCAACTCTTGTATTTCACCTGCAGTGCAAGAAAGGGTGGCATCTAATAGACTAATACACAATGTGAAATTCAATGTATACAACTATTGGTCAAAATTAATGCCCCACGTAACAAATATGATTTAATTAAATAGATTATCACTTGATCTATTTGGCAAAACCTTTATGAGCCTAGTGATTATTTTAGTCCAAATATAAATATTTGCAATTTCTCTCACTTGGACAACATAATTGAACACAATGATGCACATGTATCACAAAAACATTAGACAACAAGAGTTAACAGAACCATAAAGTATCAAATATGCATGGTTTAACAATATTAATCTAAGTAAACATGCTTCATAGTCATAAAATAGGACTTAGATACTGTGTCAAAATTTAATTAGACCATAATCTAATTTTCAAATATAGTACATCAAATATACCGCAAAAGAAACATTGTTTCGATTAAAAAAAGTAACGTGAAATACATAACGTGAACGCAATTAAAACCAATAATTACATCGTTAAATTTCACTATTCAGCTTTCTTTTTTCTTTTTTTTTTCCGTCAGGCTAAATCATCTTGTCATTAGTGTGAACAGTAAATATTAACATGGACTTAATCAGTAATTAGTGTAATATATCTGTTTGGGAAATCTGTACTCACATGAGTAGAATGCCAAATTAAATGAGTACCCACAATTCAATACTTGTCAATTCATAATTTTGGGGTATGAGTAGTCCAAAGAGGATCAACCTTGTGTTTGCTAGAGTTTTCTTAGGGATTTAAGCACAAAAGAATATACTGTACCAACTAAATATAATTGGAGCTTTCAATTTTGAAATTGGAATTCAAAGATATTCCCAGTTATTAAAATGAATAACTAGAGGAAATCTAACATAAGCAGTTACGTAAAAAAAAAAAAAAAAAAAAAATAATAATAATAATAATAATAGGAGAATTATATTAACATCAAATCCCCCAAAAGACCAAAATTATCTCATTGCCCGACGATTCCATTTAACTATTCAATGCACTGCATTGTGGAAAGGCGATACGAATACTGCTGCACTTGATTTTAATTTGTGTATCTTAAGAATTTGTTTTATAGTTACTTTGGCCTTATTTGTTAGCTTCCAATAAACTCTATTACATGGTCATCAAGTTAGATTTAGGGCTACAAATATTTGTAAACGTAGGGCATCCGATCTAGTGAATTCATTCATCCTAACTTAACAATATTATTCAGAGGAATTATTCCATCTGTCCAGTTTGTTTTGCCTTGGACCTATAACTTTCATGTGAATCAAAAGCTTGATTTCTTGTTACGTTGCTTACACGCATCAAATTGTTTCCATTTAACTGTTTACAATAAACAAGGCTAGAACACCATATCTGCACATTTAAACACTGAGGTGTTTATTCAAGCGCTTGATGAAAAGATGCATTGAGAATCACATATAAAAGAATATTTCATGCACTTTGCTGATCATGTTCCATCCACCAGCTTCAATCTGACTCTAATAATACCAACTACTCAACAAGGTTCGTTGTTACTCATGACAATGACACATTGCATCATCGTTTCATATGTTTTAAACAAATTCCGATTGGGACACATATGGAACGCACAAGCTGTATCCAAAATTCACTCCTCGTTAGGTTTGGATTCCATGTTAGAAATCGTCAAAACATCTCCATCACTCAAATAGTTCTCGGCTATGTTAGTCTCCTCTGAAGTATTTGATTGATTCCCATGATTTGTAGTCAAATTACCTTTATTCTACAATTTGTCACAATCCCTCTTAATGTGTCATTTCTTCTTGCAATAATAACAAACGTATTTATTGAAATTTGACATCGACTTACCCCTTGTCTGATCACCATGAAGGCTTTCTCCATCTCTGGGAATCAACTACATGCTTCATCTTCTCTTTTGCAAATAAGGCATCATACCCATTTTCAATGGTGAGAGTATCACGACTATACAAGATCGTGTCTCTAAACGAAGTGGGCAGCAAATACAAAATGATTAAGGTCAAATCTTCTTCATTATATTTTACCTTTAAAGTATCCAAATCAACGACGATCTCCTTTAACACAGCCAAATGATCTTCCAAATATTCGCCTTTTTCCATGCGATAAGAATACATCTGTTTCAGATGCAATTTGTTTGTCAAACTTTTAGTCATGAACAATTGCTACAACTTCAACCACAACTCAGCCAGCATTTTTTCCTTCAAAACATCCTGAAAAATATTGTTAGAGATATGAAGATAGATCTGTGAAAGTGCCTTTCGATCCTCATGTTATTTCTCCTTCATCATCCAAGTTATAGGCATTTTGTCAAATCCCAACAACGCATCACCAAAATCCATCTGCACGAATATATCTCACATATTTACTTGCTACAACGAGAATCTTGAATCGATCCAAGAGCGAAATTTCATACTTCATGGCTAACATTAAAAGCAAAAACCTCGTACAAATCACAACCAATATCTGTGATACTACTTGTTTGGAAATAAAATGGATCGATGTAATAAATATGACAAAATATGAATAGTAATTATTAACATGGACGTCATCAATATAATATATCTGTTTGAGAAATCTGTACTCACATGAGTAGAATGCCAAATTAAATGAGTACCCACAATTCGATGCTTGTCAATTCATAACTTTGGGGTAGGAGTAGCCCAAAGAGGATCAACCTCGTGTTTTCTAGAGTTTTCTTAGTCATTTAAGCACAAAACAATATAATGCACCAACTAAATATGATTGGAGCTTTCAACTTAGATATTGGAATTCAAAGATATTCCCAGTTATTAAAATGAATAACTGGAGGAAATCTAACATAAGCAGTTAAGTATAATAATAATAATAATAATAATAATAATAGGAGAATTAAACAGTTATTAACATCAAATCCCCCGAAAGACCAAAATTAACATCTTCTCCTGCTTAGCAATCAAACATCTGCTAGAATCACTGCAACTGATTGTCTCTGAATATGTAGCAGATTCCTCGATGAAATCAATACTGTCAACCACACTCAAAGCATAAGTTACCAAATCTACTTTTTCATTCTTCATGGGATCTCCAATCACAAATATGGGTTACTTCCAGAAATGACTCCCTTATGGGCTTAAGCCTATCCCCTTGATAATTTACGTATGTCCATGACGGACTACAATTTATCCATTGTCTCTTTTGAACAATACTTTGCTACCACAATATTTGTAAGCTCTTATTCTTTGCTTGCACATATGTAGTCTTTTAAAAAATTTCCAAAATATCAATGTCAAATATTTAAGTACAATAAGATAAACACATGAAATTTCTAATATTGAAGTTTAGTAATACGTACATTTGAGCAGGTGCATTCGTTCAACTCTCGTATTTCACCTGCAGGACTTTGTTTTTCTTTCTAACAGTTCTTAAAAATCAGTTTTACAACTAAGAATAATAAAATATAAATTGTATCTATATGAAATTTTTAAATACCCTTACATTCGAAAGATATCGGGAAACTTCTTCACCACATTCCAAAAGTGACCTATTTTTTTTCTTTTTTTTACCTTCCTCTTCCTTATAGGACAGGATGTCACTCACAAGTCACAATAGGGCAAGAAAGGGTGGCATCTAATAGACTAATACACAATGTGAAATTCAATGTATACAACTATTGGTCAAAATTAATGCCCCACGTAACCAATATGATTTAATTAAATAGATTATACCATAATCTAATTTTCAAATATAGTACATCAAATATACCGCAAAAGAAACATTGTTTCGATTAAAAAAAGTAACGTGAAATACATAACGTGAACGCAATTAAAACCAATAATTACATCGTTAAATTTCACTATTCAGCTTTCTTTTTTCTTTTTTTTTT
>OU503037.1:41846032-41869405 GCA_912172775.2 Fraxinus pennsylvanica | reverse complement strand
AATGAGAAAATCACACATGAATTGGGGACCATAACCCTTTATATATTTCCATATGTATTCGGCCCATCGTCAAATACAAACCCTAATGGATCCGGTCTCTACACATATATTCCTCATTAGATCACTTTAATTTTGGGCTTAACTTTAAGATCGCATTTATACACAGTTAATTATATATGTCGGCCCATCATGGCAAATTAAATAATTTCCCAACATAGGAGACTTAAACAATTATTAACATCAAATCCCCCAAAAGACCAAAATTATCAAATATTTGAAATGAAGAAATTGAGTTACTCATTGCCCGACGATTGCATTTAACTATTCAATTTACTGTATTGTGGAAAAGCGATACGAGTACTGCTGCCCTTGATTTTATTTTTCTATCCTAGCTATTTGGGTATCTTAACAATTTGTTTTATAGTTACTTTGGCCTTATTTGTTAGCTTCCAATCAACTCTATTACATGGTCATCAAGTTAGATTTAGGGCTACAAATATTTATAAACGTAGGGCATCCGATCTTGTGAATTCATTCATCCTAACTTAACAATATTATTCGGATGAATTATTCCATCTGCCCCGTTTGTTTTGCCCTAAACCTATAGCTTTCATGTGAATCAAAAGCATGCTTTCTTGTTACGTTTCTTACACGGAGTGTTTTTAAGTTGCGTCAAGCAATGGAGATTTTCATTCCTTTTATAGGGTAAAAATCAACCCCCACACTAAAGAAAATTTAATCCATTAACGTAGAAGTTACATATAATATAATGGTGTTTTAATTTTTTATTAAATTTGAAACTAAAATCAAAACTGAAAACTAAAAGAGGCTTTAATTTTATGTTCTAGCACTGATTCCCATCTATCAGGTCAAATTTCCATCATCTATAAGAATCTTGAACTGGGCATTTTTTTCTGTGATGATAAAGAATAGTGGTAAGTATGTAAGTACCTGAATGTAGTTGAAATGTGGATAAAGGGAGAAGATAATTTGCTGAACCGATGATCAATTGATTGAGATTATTGTACATATATAATACATAGCTATTGATACTAGAAGGATCTAGAAAATATAGTTGTTAGGTGGTTCCATAATTCAAGGATCATGTTGGAATATTTCTATAACAATATGTTGGTCCAACAATTAGCAATGCAACGGTGATGACAGCAAGGCTGGAGTGATGAAGTGGAGAGTGATGAATTAATAAAATCAATTCTTAACACTCCCCTTCAAGCTAGACGATGCACAAGTGATGCCAAGCTTGTCCTTTAAGAAGAGAAACCTAGAGTGATTTAGCACCTTTGTCAATAAGTCTGCAATTTGATCTGAAGTGGGTATATATTTCACTTCAAGTTTTCTTGCCAGCACCTTGTCTCTAATGAAGTGGATATCCAATTCTATGTGCTTTGTTCAGCATGATAACCTGGATTGGCAGCAAGAGCTCCTGCAGTCATGTTATCACACCACAAGGTTGCAACTTCAGCCAATGGAAGCTCAAGTTCTTGAAACAATGATTGAATCCATGAAATTTCTGAAGCAGTTGAGGCAAGTGCTCTGTATTCAGATTCAATACTTGAGCGAGCGACCACGTACTGCTCCTTGGAGGACCAAGATATAAGATTGTCACCTAAATAGATGCAATATCCTGTTGTAGATCTTCTATCATCGGGGCAAGAAGCCCAGTCAGTGTCTGAGTAGCCATTCATGCTCAATTTCTCACTTCTTTAGATCCATAAGCCATGATTTATGGTGCCTTTAAGATATCTCAGCACTCTCTTCAGAGCCTTCTGAATAGAGGTTGAAATTGCAGGAATTGGCTCAGCTTGTTGACGGTAAAGGTAATATCTGGTCTTGTATGTAAAAGGTATTGCAAAGCCCCAACTGCACTTCTATAAACCGATGGTTCTGCCAGCATTTCACCATCAGTTTTGGAGATGGTTCTGCCAGCATTTCACAGGTATAGGACAAGGTTTAACGTTTTCAAGCTCAAATCTTTTAAACAAATCAGTGATGTATCTAGATTGAGTGAGGTGAATCCTAGAGTCATGCCATACAACTTCAACCCCAAGAAAGTGATGCAATTTTCCCATATCTTTCAAGGCAGATTTCTTATTGAGTGAACTTATGAAGCTTTGTATCAAGTCTTTATCATTGCCAGTTATAACGATATCATCTACGTAAATAAGAGCAAAGAGTACCTGCTATTCTGTCTTAAAATAAAATAATGATGTATCTGCTACAGACTGTTTAAACTTCCAACCCAAAAATGTGACCTTCAGCTTATCATACCATGCCCTGGGAGCCTGTTTCAATCCATAGAGGGTCTTTTTGAGCTTGCATACATGGTTTGGTTTTGATTCATCAACAAAGCCCTCAGGTTGATTCATATAGACAGTTTTTTCGAGTTCACCATTGAGGAAAGCGTTGTTTATATGTACCGTCTGATGGTCCATTCCTTAGTGACTGCCAAGATAAGTATGATTCTCAGGGTAGATGGTTAGATCACAAGGCTGAAGGTCTCATAGTAGTCAACTCTAGGGGCTTGATGGAATCCTTTTGCCACCAGTCTGGCCTTATACCTTTGAACTGATCCATCAGCATTGCGTTTGATCCTGAAGACCTATTTATTTCTTACTATGTTATAAGTAGGTAGTACGGTACAAGCTTCCAGGTTTTTATCTTGGCCAAGGCATTGAATTCCTCTTCCATGGCTCGTTTCCAATTTGCATTCATCATTGCTTCTTTTACACACTTGGGTTCTAATGGATTTAGATTAATTTCAGTTGGCTTCACCAGATAGATTTTTGGCCTAAATATTTTTATTTTTCCTATGGTGACCATTTGGTGTTGAATTTGAATTCTAATTGATTTTCTCCTGCTTCCTGAGTATTTTGATTGTTCTCATAATCCTGCAGTACTTCAATTGCTGGTTCTACAGATTCTGATTGATCACAGCCTTCAACTCCAATTCTGTCTACCTCACTTTGACTGTCATTAGGAAGATCATCTATGTGTTGATTGTTACCTGAGTCAGATAGCAGGTGATACGGCTAGAGGATGCTTCAGGTTGAGCTGTATCAATTGGACCTTCAAAGCATTTGTTTGGATCAGATGGAAAGCAAGAATAAGGGACAATTATTTCAGATGCCTCAGACTGAGATTGATTTTTGAATAAGGACTCAAAGGGAAACTCAAGTTCATTGAAAACTACGTGTCTAGAAATGTACAATCTGCCTGAAGAGTTCAGACATTTGTAACCTTTGTGAGCATCACTGTAGCCTAGGAAGATACACTTTGTTGAATGAAAGCCAAACTTTTGTTTTTGGTATGGCCTCAAGCAAGGATAGCAAGAGCATCCAAAGGCTTTCAATGCATTGTAGTTTGGTTTCTTTTTGTAAAGGGTTTGAAAGGGAGATTTCTATTTGAGAGTGGGAATGGGTAGTCTATTTATGAGGTATGTTGATGTTTGAAAGGAAATCCACCAATATTTTAGAGGTAACTGAGCCTGAGCCAACAGTGTTAGACCTGTCTCAGTTATGTGCCTATGCTTTCTCTCTATTCAGCTATTTTGGGCTGAGGGCATGGATGCCTGAATTCTATCCCTTTTCAATTTTTTTTTACGGGTCGCGGGTTAACCGCGGCCCGTGGGGGTGCAACCCGCGAAGCCCGCGGGTTACACCTCCTTGGCCCGTGAACCGCCCGCACGGGTCACGGGTCGGCCCGCGGTCCCGGTTTTCACGGGCCGGTTTTTACGGGTCATGGCCGGCCCGTCCGTCTTGACACCTTTACAAGGCCTTTGTCTTGTGGTTTAATTTGTTCTCAACAAGTTTTTTAAACTGGCAAAATACCTTTAGTGCCTCTGATTTCAATTTTAGAGGATAAATCCAAGTAAAGCTGCTGTAATCATCGAGGAAAGTTATGTAGTATTTAAATCCTAAAGTTGATAGAACAAGAGCAGGTCCCGAAATATCAGTAAATACCAATTCGAGAGGTGTTTGAGCATGTGATGAAGATAGATGGAATGGAAGTAGATGAGATTTTTCAAGTTGACATGCATTGCAGAAGGATTTGATGGTATATTCCTCAATTTTCAGGTTACAGATTTTGAAAACTTGGTTCATCGCTTGACTAGACGGATGACCAAGTCTTTTGTGCCATACATCAACATTTGAAGACTCGAGACTCGAATAGACAGGAAAATTTAGAGAAGACTATTGACTGATAGGGCCAGAAGAGATGTTGCAGCAGAACTTATTTGGAAAGCTTGATTGATGATGAAGTTGCTTGATGCCTTGATGAGAGAATTCCAGTTGATACAACTCATCCTTAAGTCTCTCTTATAGCATCACCTCCTTCGTTGACAAGTCCTTAACAAAACAACAAGATGGGCGAAATTCCATGAAAGCATTATTGTCTAAGGTGAGTTGTGATACACTGATTAAATTCTTCTTTATCTCGGGCACATGTAGCAATTTATTTAACACCAATGTTTTATCATTCAAGGAAGGAAACATGTTGATCCAAAATGTGAAATGTTTAACTTACTTCCATTTCCCACTACAGCTTTCTCCTTACAAGTACACTCGCTTGCAGAGGCAATATTTCCCTTTTTAGATGTAACATAGCTGTTAGCACCCGAGTCTGCGAACTAAGCAGGGTCACTGACTGTGTTAGGAGCTATGAACGCTGAAAAAACGAGTTGGTCCTTTGATTTGGTGAAGTTCCAGAGTACCTTTCATCATATCTAAAATGACATATGTTTGCCTTATGTCCTATTTTGCCACAGACTTAGCAAATAGGCCTATCTCCTCCAAAGGAATTGTTTATCTGCTTCTACCTCTTCTTCCACTTCTGTAGTGATTGAAGTTAGTGAATCTTCATCTTGTACTTGGCCTATTAGACCTGAAATGGTTGTGACCAAAACCAGATCTTTGAGAGAAGTTAGCTGAAGGTTAGTCAATATTTAATCCTGTCATTTCGTTTATGATTGAATTGAGGTGTTTCTGTTGACTTTCATAAGTCATCAATGTGGATTGAAGCTCTCCCCAAGACATGTGATCTCTGTTGTTCAGTAGAACAACAATTGGCGTATAATCTTCATCTAATCCAACTAAGACTTGAGTGATTAGATCTGTGAGAGTAATGGTTTTCCCGGCAATTTCTAAATTATCATATACGCGCTTGCAGAGGCAATATTTCCCTTTTCAGATGTAATGTGGCTGTTAGTACCTGTGTCTGCGAACCAAGCAGCGTCACTGACTGTGTTAGGAGAGGCTATGAATGCTTCAAATGACGAGTTGATCCTTTGATTTGGTGAAGTTCTAGAGTACCTTTCATCATATCTAAAATGACAGATGTTTACCTTATGTCCTATTTTGTCACAGACTGGCAAATAGGCATATCTCCTCCAAAGGAATTTTCTCTTCTACTTCTACCTCTTCTTCCACTTCTGTAGTGATTGAAGTTAGTGAATCTTCCTCCTGCACTTGGCCTGTTAGACCTGAAATGGTTGTGAGCAAAACTAGATCTTGAGAGAAGTTAGCTGAAGGTTGGTCAAGATTTAATCCAATCATTTCTTTCCTGATTGAATTGAGGTGTTCCAATCTACTTTCATAAGTCATCAATGTAGATTGAAGCTCTCACCAAGACATGTGATCTCTGTTGTTCAGTTGAACAACAATTGGCATATAATCTTCATCTAATCCAGCTGAGACTTGAGTAATTAGATCTGTGAGAGTAATGGTTTTCCCGGCAATCTCTAAATTATCAGAGAATTGTTTTACCTTGTTGAGGTATTGGTCTATACTCATATTTCCTTTTCTGCATTTTTGAAGTTCACCTGTGAGGAATATTATCCTTGATCTATTTTGGACCCCATAGCTTTCTTCAATGGCAGTCCACAGTTCACTTGAATTAACTGCACTCATTACTCTCATTGCTATTTTTGAAGTCATTGAGGAATAAAGCCACCGCATCAATAGCTGGTTTTTCGACATTCATTGGCAAAATTCAGGGTTCTTCACCATTTCAACACTGGTGCTTGCCTCACCAGTGATTTGACTGCCGATAAACTCTTGAGGACACACCTTTGTCCCAAGAATGTAGCCTTCTAGATTATGCCCTCTGATAATTGGTAGAATCATGTTTTTCCATAGTAGATAGTTGTTCTTATCTAGCTTTACTGATACGGTTTGAGTCAGATTAACTTCAAATGGTGAGAGATGATTACTTCCAACCATTGGTGCAGCAGTGTTGCTAGAACTGGAAGCTAGAGCTGTGGCTGGATTAGCATTTTGAGGTGTATAGCTGGCGTCTACCATGAATGGCTCTTATACCTAGTTAAAATGTGGATAAAGGGAGAAGATAATTTGCTGAACCGATGATCAATCGATTGAGATTATTGCGCATATATAATACATAGCTATTGATACAAGAAGGATCTAGAAAATATAGCTGTTAGGTGGTTCCTTAATTCAAGGATCATGTTGGAATATTTCTATAACAATATGGTGGTCCAACAATCAGCAATGCAACGATGATGACAGCAAAGCTGGAGTGATGAAGTGGGGAGTGATGAATTAATAATATCAATTCTTAACAAATGTAAGCATCAAATATGCACCTTCCAAGGCTGATCTATGTGCTATCTTCAGTTGTTATAAATTAATGGCAAGATAATGACAATAATGAAATAAACACGAATAAAATAAGAACATCAAGATTTTCCACATTCGGTGTCGCTGGCCATGCCCTTAGTGTCGGGAGCCTCGGTGCTGTCTGGCCCTTTCCTTTGTAGTGTCGGGGCACCCACTCTCGAGAATTTTCTTCCAAATTTGTTTGCATTCATCCTAAAGTCCTTTTCCAATTCATATTCTCAATTATTGATGAAATTTGATCCATATCAATTATGAATATCAAACGAAAACTCATTAGACTTTATTTATCCAACTAAATACCAAATTACAAGGAATTTGGATCACACCACAACAAATCTCTACCTTGAGCCAAATTCCAACACAATGAATTCAAAGGCACATCTCCAAATAAACATAACTTCTCCTCTTCTAAACAAGTCCTAACGTGTTAAATCAATGAAAAACACCAACTAAATTCAAACAACACTCAAACTTAGCAATGAAAAGTGGTTTTGTCATCATATCAGCAGGATTTTTCTTCGTATCAACCTTGCTCACTACAATATCACCACGAGCAATCACATCACGCACAAAATGATACTCATATCAATATGTTTAGTCCTCTCGTGAAACATCTTATCCTTAGTAAAAAAAAATAACACTGACTATCACAATACACTATGAAAATCTGCAAGTCTTAGCTGATTTCACTAGTCAATCCTATTAACCACATAGCCTTCTTACACACATCAGTAATGGCCATGTACTCTGCCTATGTTGTAGAAAAAGCTACTATATTCTGCAAAATAGCTTTTCAATTGATAGCACAGTCTCTAAAGATAAACACATACCCTGTAAGTGATCTACTTTTATCGTGATCTCCTGTATAATTTGAATCCACATATCAATGACTCTATATGTATTTCTACCAAAATAGAAATAAGCATTAGAAGAGCCTCTCAAGTATCTGAATATCCACTGTACTGCTTTCCAATGTTTCTTGCCAGGATTTACCATGTATCTGCTAACTGCATTGACCGCATGTGCCAAATATGATCTTGTACAAACCATAGTATACATAACCAAACCAACTGCAATGGAACAAGGTGACGTTCAAGTGGAATCATTTTAATTAATTTGTTTGTTGAGAAATTAATTTAGTGACGGTCAAGTAGAATCATGAATCCCAATTCGATAAAAATCCAAATTCTCATCATTGTTGTGATCGTGTGTTTTAATTGAACGTCAAATAATTTTCTTTTCGCCCTTAACTTCAAAATCAAAGTGTGTGTGTGTGTGTGTTATCATTAAAATTGAATCAATTGACATGTGATTGGAAGAAACACTCTTCGAGTGATCAACTCGAACTCAAAATCCATTTTATAACTTGAACGTGACTCATATACTTTCGGTATATGATTTTAGCAAACATGCTGCTAGTCTTCGTAGTTGAAATTGATCTCTTTACATTCACACACAAGCCATAGTCGAGAAAGTCCCAATCTAGGATTTTATGTGGGGAGTGGAGATTTATTGTTACCTTCACAAGCTAAACGGAAGCCACAAAGAATAAAATAAATTAATATGAAATTCTTGAATTACTATGACAGCGGAGTCTATTAACAACCTAGCTAAAAGAGAATTGACCTCGACAACTCAAATTTGGGAATAACTTCATTACGAGAATAAGAAAAAAAATATGTAAGTAAATAAAGAAAAATAGTGTAATGGTAAACAGGCGCCGACCTCCAACTACTGGCCAGAAACCTCCTAAAAGGAAAAAGGAAAAAGAAAGTCATAGATCGAAAGAAAGAATTTTCAAACTCAACGTGAAGCTGTTTATGTAGATGGCTTAAAAATATCCATTCATAATTTTTACACTTAGCCAGGTAAATCAGACCTTTTATGCCGACTTAGTGCAAGTTATTTGGGCATTATCTGGCGTTGAAGCTTGCATGGCAACCTCAATCCGACAACTTTCCCCTTAGAGGAAAAGCTGATTCATCGCCATTCAAGTCATTGATTCTCCTGCATTGATTCAGTATAGAGGCAAAGACCATTCAATCATAAATTTTTTTCCCTTTCTTACTAGAATGTTTGATTCATCGGATCATATGAAATATTAGAAAATCAATCCACCTTAATAATCAAGAAACTATTCTAAAAAGAATAATAATACTTGTACATAAGAAGTTACATAATCATTTACATATACATGAGGTATCAAAAAGAGAGTAAATAAGTTTTTTTCTTATTTAATTGAAGAAATTCTGACTCAATCATATATCATCTCATCTTGTGTATGTAAGTCATTATATACATATAGTACAACCGTTCTCAAAATAGGGGAACAAAATGATTACTATAAATAAAAAAGATTCATAGATATTTATCGAGGGCATTAATTCAACAATCGTGCTTTTGCCCTGTACAAGTAGCCCGCCCCCTGCCATTGCAGGGGTGGTCACTTGCCGTGTACAAGTGGCATAATTCTTAATTCAAAGTAGTTCCAGTAAAAGGAATGCTCCGTACCCTTGAAAATCCCCAAATTCGAGGGGAATATTCCCAGACAACTGATTGGACTTTGTTGTAAATATTTTATCGCAAGTGTACGTTATTGTAAATAAGTAAAATAGTGGGTTAAAGAGTCCAAATTATAGTTCCTGCAGAAACTATTATTTAACCGTTGATTTCCTATTTCTAACTTATATTTAAATAAAAACAAATAAAATTGATTTTAATGATTATCGTAAAAACTATAAATCTAAGAATACAACTAAAAAGTGCGAATGTAGACAATTTAAGATATTCAAATGACGGTTGAAATATCAAAACTATCTGTTTAATTTAAATCGCCAAACTATTTGTATCCAGTCAAATTCTTCTAAATTAATTTATTTACATCTCTCGGTTCAAACCAACCATACTTAATTAAGTCAATTCATTATCTCTAAGTGAATTAGAATAAGCCTTAATCAAGAGCATTCAACCACCAAATAATTTAATTAAAAACAACAAAATTAGTACAAGCGCACCCCTACTTTCTACCCAAATTTCGCTTTTTACTCCGTGCAATAAATAAATAACTCACATCTCTACTCTTTATTATGCGCAAATCATGAATTAGCGATTAAGTAATTCAAAGCATGAAGAAAAGGTAAAAACAACCCACAAACATCAATTGAAAATAAAAATATAATAACTACAATTCAAAATTAGGTTGCAATCATTTGTCCCAACTAATTGTTTAATTACACATCATGAAGTAGAAAAATATAGAAAAAAAATGGAGTACATCATCGAATTTGAAGGAAAAGAGGAAAAAGATGAAGATCTTACACCAAGAATCCACCTTCTTGTAAAAACCTTGAAACTCTAGTTTCTTGAATTATTGTCTTGATTTTTCTCTCTAATTTTTATCTTTTGAAACCTTCTCTTCTCCCTTTGCACGATGAATGATGATATGTGTTTATAGTCCCAAGAATAAGTCAAATTTCGAGCCATAATTTAATTCTAATGAGGGTTGACTTGAAATAAGAAAGCAATATGAGACCTGCTCGATTCAACACAGCTGCGATCGCATGAGCATTTGTTTGGCATTGTTGGTTTCTATTTCAGCTCACTTGCGATCGCTCCTTTTTAGACTTGCGATTTCATGGCTAAACTTTTTCTTCTTCATATAATTTGGTCCATGGACCTCCTTTACAGTTCAGCCTATGTACTTCTTAATTGTACTGTAGCCCTTCAACTTTCAAACTCGACATTGAATCAAGATTTAAGGGGGTTTCATAAATGCAATGGGTAAACAAGAAACTTTACAAAGTTCTTAGAGTGCTAATGTTAGCAAGTTACCGCGTCACATGATTTCCCAAGAGGGAACTACAATGAATAAAATTATGTTAGTAGTAAAGCACAATAGCTGCTTTACAAAGTACCCCATAGATCATAATATATACACAAACAAGAGAGAAATCGGAGAGGTGAAGAGTGTCATACATGTATACAAGTTCTTCCATCGTACCCCAACACCGGGATGGTGCCATTTAGGTAGTTGCGCCGTATATTACCGACCAAACATTGATCTCTGAAAGGTAAGCTTTAGAAATCATTTTTGGGTTGGTCGCCCATGCTACATTTTCTTTGTTGGTCTTGTTCATGAACCTTAATTTACCAACCAAATACGGTATCTCTATTATTAGATATAGCGACCAATTTAAGACAAAGCTATGGTTGCTGAATGGTAAACCTTTTAGCGACCATCGTGAGCTGGTCGCTAATGTCTTTCATAGACAGTGAATCAGTGCGACCACTATTTTTTGGTCACTAAAGACGTTCGTGACAATAAAATAGCTTTTACTGACCACTTCGTTTGGTCGCTAGAAACATTTTTTTATTTTTTTGTAGTGATATGTGGTGAAATGTAACTCATGCCGCAGTTTGAATAGTGTATGTTAACGTTTGTGATAATTTGAATTGATCAAAAAATGTCATTTTGTAACTCACGAATATAATTAATAAAATTTCAGTTTATACTACTATGAGGGGAAATGATGTAGTCTAAATTTGGAAACTAATAATTATTTTGACGGTTTTAAAATTTTATTATTTTATGATAAATCTCATATTGTTGCTTTTGAATTCTGATTGAGTTAATTAAGTTTATTATTGTATTTTGATATATTTTTAATATAAGAAATTGAGTATACTCAATTATGTGTTCAAATTCTCGGTGTACAGTGAAATGAAAAAGTCTTTGATGCCTTACTTTTTGGCATTCATTAGTGAAACAACAGGAATTAGAAAGTTGCTCGTGATTTTTGTAATTTCACATTTCTGTATGCACTTATAGAATTTTGACAAGTTGAAAGCTAAATAAAAATTTTTTTAAAATTATGTTATTTAAAGTAGTTAGGTTCAATATTGTAATTGGCAATCCTGTGAACAAAAATGACTTAATTGAACATGTGTAAAAATCAAAAAGAGAAGTGCAATTTTGTATAATTGAGTTAGGTAGCCTAGGGTTTGAGTTCAAGTTTGGAAACAAAGAAAAAGCAGAACCGAAATTTCGATAGTCTCACACCTGGCTATCGTTCAAGCGACAGAAACAAAACCACTGTCGCTTGCTTCTCACCCAGGCGTCGCTCAAGCGACATGCCCTTGGTTCGAGCAATAGTGTTACGCGACTAACCTTTGTTCGCGATTTTGGAGAGTTTTACACGGCTTATACTACTTATACACCTCCAATAACTACAGATGCTCTAGCACGAAAATGTATGGTTGTCTCATTGTTATAACATATTTATATCATCTTTTGAGAGATCCAAGAACACAATTCATTGATGGAATCATTCATATCATTCTTGAGATCCGCAACCAAGTTTTGGGAAACATCAAGGTTCGTGAATCCAAAACACCTTACTTCTTTAACACTTTGAAGAATGTACTCTCTCGATCGGGCATTGGGAAAGGTGGACTGTAAGCACAAGAATTGAATATTCTTGGAATTCCACTTGGAAAAGACAATTAAAGAAGATCGGGAAGTTGGAAGGAGACAGCAGATCTTGGAAGCTACATGAAGTAGATCGAGAAGTCTAGTAGAGTTGGCTAGACAGCATCTAACTGTAGAAGATTGGGAAGCTGGTGGGTACAGCAAATCTTGGAGATTACAAGAATTACAATAGCAAGAACTACAATAGCAAGAACTAGTAGAATTTGTTAGGTTGGAAACGGACTGTAGTCCATATTGTCTACAGTGGAGGTAACTGACTTGATCCCGAGATTTTTATCCAGTTGGGGTTTCTCCGTCATCATTTTGGTGTTCGTTATTTATTGCTTTCTTTATTACTGCGGTATTCAAATATAGGATAATTGGACATGTATGCTTATTCATCAAAAGTGACTTGTTGTTTTTTATTGATTAATTCTGCACGTAAGGTCAAAATTAAAAACGGATAATTATTAACCATTCGATAACTTAGTAGCCATTAATTTGATAATCCGTAGCTTTCAAAAGTGTTATGAAATGTGTAACATTTCAAGTAAAGAAATTTGTGTATGACTAGACCATTTTTAATATGATGTGTATTTATATTGATACCAGGCCTTTTTTTTTTTGGCATCTCTTTTAATTACGCTAAAAGTTCTCAAGTTTTGTTTATTGTTGCACTCATGTCCTTAATTTTTATTTATTATAACTACTGGCTAATTATTTTTTAATAATTCAAAATCTATTTGAAAATTGAATCGCATTGTCCAAGGCCCAGCAGTTTTATGTTCAAACCCTTTAGCCCAATTTCCAAATTATCCGCTTCTCCTAGAATTTATAGGAAATAATAAATAAAAATATGTGGTAATTACACGAAACCCTATGTTTCAATATCCAACTTCTCGTTGAGTTACTTAGATCTTTCTGACAATATGTTTACTGGTACCGTGACCCAATGCATAAGAAGCCTTTCCAAACTCGAACATTTGAATCTTCATTCAAACAACTTTGAAGACATAATCACTGAATCACACTTCTTTAATCTTTCCCAGTTACAATATTTGTACTTGTCTTCAAACCCAAGTATCTCGTTCAATATCAGTTCAGGATGGAACCCTCCTTTTCAACTAACACGTGTATCTTTGGCGGGTTGCAAAGTGGGTCCACATTTCCCCCACATGGCTTAGAACACAAACGAGAATAGATCATCTTGATATCTCTAATGCTGAAATTTCAGTCACCTTCCCTGATTGGTTTCCAGAGCCAAGTTCAAAATTATCAATTTTAAATTTATCGCATAACAATTTTCATGGTGTCATTCCTGATTTGTCGTCGAAGTTCTCGTTTTCCAATTCCATAGATCTGAGCTTTAATCATTTTAATGGTTCATTACCAATTTTGCCTCAAAATGCATCTATAGTGGATTTGTCGAGTAATGAGTTTTCTGGGTCAATTACCAATTTATGCAATGAAACTAGTTGCTATTGGGATTTTCTTGACCTCTCGAATAACTTATTGTCTGGACAGCTTCCAGATTGTTTTGCAAACCTAGCAAATTTGAAATATCTTAATCTGGCGCATAATAATTTCTCTGAAAAGATCCCTTCACTAAATATCAGTTTATCATTGCACTTACAAAACAACAGTTTCACTGGAGAGATTCCAACTCGTTGAGGAATTGTACTTTCTTGACTTTCATTGATCTTTCACGAAATAAGTTGACTGGTAAAATACCTATATGGGTGGGAGATGCTTGGAGTGAATTGGTCTTTCTGAGTCTCAGGTCCAATGAGTTCTTTGGTAATATTCCTTCAACCATGTGTCATCTTGCACACTTACAAGTGTTGGACTTTTCTTCAAACAAGATTTCTGGTGGTATACCAAAATGCCTAAACAATTTCACTGCTATTATTCAAGTGGATTCTGAGTTTGATGGGGCATTTCGTCTTCAATACTATGGAGGCTTCGAGAGTGCATTTGTAACATGGAAAGGAAAGGAGGGCAAGTACATAAATACTCTTAATCTGGTGAAACTCATTGATCTTTCAAACAACAATTTAGTAGGTGATGTTCATGCTGAAATTACCAGTCTTGTAATGCTAGTTGGATTGAACCTTTCAAGAAACAACCTATCTGGATTCCTTCCTACAAATATTGATCGACTAAGGTCTTTGGATTTTCTTGATTTTTCAAGAAACCACTTCTCTGGTGGTATTCCTAATGGCGTTTCTCAATTGGATCAACTTGGAGTGTTAGATTTATCATAAAATAACTTGTCGGGCAAAATTCCAAAAAGCAGTCATTTACGAACTTTCAATGCTTCTGCATTCGAGGGAAACCCTGGACTTTGTGGCCTTCCACTTACAAAAGCTTGTCCAAGAGATGAAATTGCTCAAGTCCCAATGACCGGTGATAAAGCTGATGGGATGAAAAACTTGGAAGATGAGGACAAGCTTATCGATGATGGATTTTACATTAGGATGGCAGTTGGTTTCATTTTTGGATTTTGGGGAGTATGTGGCACTTTAGCATTCAATAACTCGTGGAGGATTGCATTTTTTCACGTTGTTGAATAGCGTAATGGATTGGTTGTACGTAAAGATAGTATATCGTCAAAATCCGACTTAGAGAAGCATTTCACAAATTTGTAAAATTTTAGTTCGTGTGATATTGTCTACTATCTAACTTTTGCAATGTCTAAAAGTTAGATGCTACTATTTTACCATTGTATCTAGTTGTATTGTATTGAAAGTTGTATTGGATCAAACACATATATACACGTGTTAATAAACTATTTGTGTTTAAGCTTTCGTATATAAGCTCGTAAAATCTCAATTACATAATTCATTAGTTATTTCCACGGCGGGCACCCCACCCAAACTCTCCCATTTCCACAACCACCTGNTTTTTTTTTTTTTTTTTTGGTATTGTTATCCTTTATTTTTCTTTTCTTTTCTTTTTCCCTCGAGAAATATGTATTGATGGAAGATCAAAATATCTCATTAGAAAATTACATGTCCACCATATGTGCTTCTTTAGTAGAATAATTTTGGGACTTCATCCAAGTGGGGGATTTATATGCCAATTTGTAAAAGATTAGGGATCTACGTGGTTAAAAAGTAAATGAGATACAAATGCTATATTTCCCAAAAATGTGAACTCCAACTCTAATTTTTTTTTCCTATAGATTATTGGATTATTATATGGCCCATTTACATCTTTTATTTAGTGTCTGTTTGGTACACTTTAAAAAGTTGCTAAAAATTAAATTAAAGACAACAATTAATTTTATTCACAAATTAATGAGGCCTACAACTTTTGTCAACTTCAACCACATATTTCATTAATTTTTATCGAAATCTATTAAAACTTTTATCAAAAATTTAATCAAACAAACCCTTAGATTAAATATGATCCACTTGTGGGTTAATAAATTATTATCGTGTTCTCGAACTAAATAACGAAAAAGATAATATGCAAAAAAATTAACTATGGGTTTTGATATAGGACCGTTTTTGACAGAGGTGGTGACCGACCCTCACAATAGGGGTTGGGGTCTACTTTTTTTTGAATTTTTTTATTCGTGTGGGGTCGGGTGCTGTGAGAGGCTGTCAAAGTAATAAAGCTCAATCATGTACTTTTGTTCGAGGATATCTCAAACTTCGTGATTTCTTCAAAAACTTGTCACTTTTTATATTCAATAAAGAAATTGTTGATCAGATTAGATATGAGTTGGCAATTGTTTTTTTTTTATTCATCGATTAATTATTAGCAAAAGATAAATAAAAAAATTTATTTAGCTCCTATATTTGGTTTGGGGAAAAAAAAAATTAGTAGATTTTGATAAGAGTTTATGAAATGTGTGATTAAAAGTTGATAAAAATTATGCATCTCATAAAATCTATAATTTAAAATGAGTTTTAAAAAATTAGGACGGAACAATAACCTACTCAAAACCTGTCAAGCTACATATTACAGGTTTTAAAAAATTAGGACGGTCAGAACTCTGTATGCATACTTTTTATTTTATTAATTATGTGTTAATGAAAATTCATGAAAACAAAAATAATTACTCATAAGGTGTGATAAGAGGTTGTTACCAAAGTCACTGCTTACGCATATGAGAGAAACATAACATTGGTTTAAAATATATTTTCTTTTTTTGTCTATTCTCAACTGGAAAAGAAAAAATGTATTCATTCACTTACTTAACCCTTAGCGGGTCATTCTTGCCCCACCCTTTATTGGAAATAAAGGGGGATGCTTAAGAGGAGGAATTGAATAAACGGATGTTATTACTGAACAGTGCTCAAAAATACTTGCGACTGCACATACAAATAAGCACATATGTTATTCAAGAATACAATCAATAATACTCAGATAAATTAAATCGCCTTTCTCATCTAATTTGAAGAGCAAGAATGGGGTGAAGAGGATAACCTATTGCATGGAAAGGCTTCACGTTTGGGATATTTGACATCTAAAATGAAATAAAAGATGAGACAAGCTTTATTGATAAAGATGAATCAGATCCTATACTTTGAATATATTTCATGAATGTATGGGTATATGGTCATCAAATATGCATAGTACTAGGAAAATTTAGCTGCCTCCGAAGTATCCCTTCAACTTCAATGCTTTCATACTTCTCATTTGTTGCTTTCAAAACCTGCTTCAGGTCTTCTATTTGAGTTTTATATTTTTCATTTTCAATTTGAATTGACAATAGCTATTCTTTGGCTTCTCTCACCTATGAAGAAACTCCATGCAAGGCTGATGCTAAACTTTTCATTGCTTTCTTGCTCTTCTCTTCTTCATCCCTAAAATTTTCCAAGTCATTTATGAGCTTATGTTTTTCTTCCAATAAAGTTTGCACACTATCTGTTGCAAGCTTCTCATTGTTTGAAGCCTAAATTCTTTCTTCTTTAATAGTTTCAAGCTCAGACACATGATATTCAACTTTTTTCACCGTTTGAGAAGCTTCTTCCTTGGCTAGTTCAAGGTTGTATTCTGATTCCTCAAGATCCTCCTCCTGCTTTCTAATTGTGATTTCCAGCAATCTTACTTTTTCTTTGAAGGATGTGATCTCAAATTCTGCATCGTGCAATGAATCATTGCTTCCTTCAAGTTGTTTTGTGACAGACTCCATAGATTCTAAAGCAGATCTCTCCAATTTCTTTGCTTCCTCTGCCTGAACTTCTAACTCATGAGCCCTCTTCTGCAACTTCTCCACTAAATTATATGCATAAGATTCAACCATTTATGCAGCCTCCAAATCGATATTAAGTTTCTTTAAGGTGGCCTTTTTCTCTGGCAATTTCTCCTCATTAATATTTGCCCTTTCAAGTTCTTGTCTCAAAGAATCAATCTCCCATTTCAGTACTTCCACCAACTTCTTGTTCTCATTAGCTTCCATTTAGATTTTCTCGCATCGAGCATGGAATTCAATTGGACCAAATTGCAGAAAGAATCTCCACTTTTCTACATAAATCTCTATATTTTTTGATGTATCCTTAGCATGGCTGGGTGCCTGGTTTTTTTGCATCAGCAGCCATAGCCAACTCTTGCTTCACCTTATCAAGTTCCTGATTGGCAGATAGGAGAGCTGCCACATCCAATGCATGTTGGTTTCTCACTGCTTCAATATATCTCTGCCATTATCCTTCTTTTGGGTTGCTTCAATGCTAGCTTGTTCTTTCTCAACTGCTCTGAACTTTTCAATCTCAATACTCTTAAGCTTGTTTTTGAGCAGCCAAAGCCTCTCCTAGTTTCCCATCCGCTTCCCCAGCTAACCTTTATGCATCAATCAATTCATCAAGATTTTTTGCTTTTTCTTTCTCAACAAAAACTAATTCTCCTTGGCCTACTTAAGATTTTTCCCAGAGAGATTTAATTCCTCCTGAAGTTCCTATAGCTTTGAAGTCCAAGCTGGGTTTTTTTTAAGGAAAAGGAAAAATCAAAGTCAAACAGTGTAATAATCTAACGGTGGCAAAATTTCAACCACTACTATAACCAAATGCAGCCATTCAATATGAAAAGGTAATCCTCCGTGGTTGGAAAGAATTTTACTGAAACTTACATTAGGTGTTGTGCTGAGCTTTGGAGACCGCCGGTCTACAACAGGCCATAGGGTGACCAGTTTTGAAGTTCAATCAAAGTTGAGAATTTTGTAGAGGAGAGGTCAAATCAGAAGATTTAGCCAATGCACAGTAAACTTGATGACCTAGGAGTTGTTGGTGATGCTCTTTTGTTGTGAGTTTCAAAAGCAGGAGATCTATGTAATCACGAAACTTTAATTGCTAGGTTCCATTATCAAAACTCCATTATTCAAACAATGGAAGATCTAGCCAATGCACAGTAGTCAAAAATCAAATGAAATAAAATGTTGATTATTATCCAAAGACAATCTTTCCACAGAAATCACCTATCACAACAAGAATTGAGTACGTCAAAATTATGCTTGAGAATCATCCACCCCTTTTACTAAAATAACTCAATAGAAACAAAATTCAACAATGATCAAGGATTGGATTAAAAAACAAAGTAATTTTCAACTTCTGTACATTATGTACAAACACTCCAAACCAAAGAATAATCCCAATTCATATCCCTGTACATACATACAAACACACAGAATACTGTAGAATACAATACTTACTTGGACTTAGTAGACATGATGGATCGAAAGCAAATTCTGCAGCAAAAAGGCAAACGAAGCTAAGAGTGGGTTGAATTGAATAGGAGAAGCTAAAATTCAGCTGACATTATTATCTTCAGTAAGAGAATGTATGTATGTATGTATGTATGATAGTGTGTGTGTGTGTGAGAGAGAGAGAGAGAGAGAGAGTACCCCTCGTGCTAAACTGCTAATCATATTCCACAAACAATTAGTACTCAAGTGGGATGTTGACAAAATGAAGCTCAGATGTATGCAAACTCATCACATGAAGAAAACCACATACTATGTTCTTGAGTAAATTGTTTGAACACTCACTCTCTCTCTCTCCCCCCAAAATCCCCCCACCCGTGAGAAAAGCCCCAATCCCTCCTGTCAGAGAAAAGCCCCAAATCCCTCCCGTCTCCTTCCCCCAACCCTAAATCGCGGCCGGTCCGGTTCCAATTGGCTACCCCACTGCCCTCTGAACTGAAGAAATAAAAATCCCATTGTCTGAACATGGAGGGACCACATGGAGGTATATGTTCCCATTGTAATTTCACACCGCATTTTGTCGTTCACTCTGTCTGCCACTAAATGAAAACATCCACGTGTGTAAACAAACAATGGTTTTGTTTTGTAGTAGTTTCATTTACCTACTGTACGCCATTTTTTATATATATGTGTTTGTTTTCTTTTCTTTTCTTTTGTGGGTGATACTTCAAGTATTCGAACAATTTAAGGTCATTCGTTATTGATTTTCACTTGAAATGTACAGGCTGCTCTCGAGACCCAGAAGATTCGGACTACATTACCTCTGCGAATGATTTGGAGGTTGAAGATGAGAACGTCACTGAAGGGCTTGAAGTAGGAGATGACGGGGATGGTGAGCAAGACCCGGACTTCAATGATTCTGATCGAGATGTAGATGGTGATGCTGCGATGTTCGATCATGATATAACTGACGACGATGACCCAGACTTTGTTGCTTCTGAGAATGAATTGGACTTGCAAGATGACATTTTTTACGATGGTAATGTGACAGCTGGGATTGAAGTTGGTCTGAATATGAATGAATTAGAGCAAGATAACAAGTTAGTGAACACACATGAAGATGAAGGAGAATTTGAAGCTGATGATAAATTGAAGTATCCGTCTTCCGAAGAATTGGTTTCTGGTGATTCATCGAATGAGGACGAGGGCTGCAAGTTTCCAGAGTTTGTGGCAGAGACTCAGATGAGCAATCCAAAGTTCGAGGTGGGACAACTTTTCAGGGATGTTATCGAGTTCCGTAAAGCAGTAAGAAATTACGGTGCGGTGAATAGCTATAATGTTAAATTCAAGCCAAATGATGCGAAAAGAGTTCAGGGTGTTTGCAAAGATGGGTGCAAATGGAGGATTTGGGCATCATATATGGGTGACAAGGATAGGGTCCAAGTGAAGTCGTACATTCCGGACCACACCTGCAGTCGAGAGCGCTACAACAGGAATTGTAATTACAATTTCTTGGCACGACGTTATATTAACCAATTCAAGGCTGACCCGGAATGGAAAACAAGGAGGATCATTGCTACGGTTAAAGAAGACCTACGGACTGAGATTAGCAGGAATGTTGCTTGGAAGATAAGGAGATATGCAAGAGAATTGCTGCATGGAACTATTGAGGATCAGTTCGCAGCGTTGAGGTGCTACGGTGCTAGTATTTTACTTACAAATCCTAGGTCCACTGTCGTCATAGCTACCAATACTCAACATATATTCCAGGGGATTTACATTTGCTTCAAGGCTTGCAAGACAGGTTTTGTTAACGGTTGTAGGCGGGTTATTGGGGTTGATGGGTGCCATTTACGTGGAATCTTTGGTGGTGTACTGCTTACTGCTGTTGGAAAGTTCCCTGAGGCGAAGCATAGGTTTTGTGTGTGCCACATGTACACCAACTTCTTCACAGCCGGGTTTAAAGGGAAAACGTTGAAGGACTTCCTGTGGAGAGCTGTGAAGTCAACAACCGGTGCCGACTTTATTCATTGGATGCATCAGATTCGTAATGTAAGTGAAGGAGCTTACGAGTGGTTGATGGAAAGGCCTGCACAAGAGTGGAGTAAGTCACATTTTCCGGTGTTCTCAAAATGCGATGTGTTATTGGACAACGGCTGTGAGGTGTTTAATAAGACATTGTTGGAAGATCGAGAGAAGCTTATTCTATCAATGCTTACTTCAATGCAATCGACGTTCATGACTAGAATACAGAAACGAAGGGATATAATGAGGAGGTACAATGGCAGGCTGTGTCCAAACATTAAAAAACGTGTTGAGAAGCTTGTTGAGGCTTCAAGAGAATGTATACTACATCTGTCGGGAGGTCCTAAATGGCAGGTTGATTGTAGCTACGGGACGTACATTATGGACCTTGAGGAAAGAACATGTGCTTGTAGAAGGTGGGAGTTGACTGGAATTCCTTGCATACATGCAATGGAAGTGATACGAGAATGTAGAAATGAATCCGAAGATTTTGTTGACACTTGCTACTCTGTTGACGCATACCTACGTTGCTACAACAACATCATGAACCCAATGAACGGCAGAATGCTATGGCCCCAGGTAGACGGTGAGATTGTTATTCCACCACAGTGGAAACAAACTGGAAAGGGCAAGAGGCAAATGAAAAGGAGAAAACAGGCAGAAGAGATGATTGTGCATTCACGTGTTCCGTTTGCCGTCTACGTGGACACAACAAACGTTACCACGATAGGAAGGATGCACCAAATAATGTGAGTTGTAATATTTTTTTTCTTATAGTTGTAATATTTTTTTTTCCAACATTCTGTACAACTAAAGCTTTTAAATGTCTACTGCAGGATTGGTTTGAAGGAGATATAGAACCTATTGAAGTCCGAAGCTCACTTGATGTCACCCCAAGGGTAATCTAATACACCAGTCTCCAAAACAATGTCTAAATAGATAAAACTGAAACTAATGTTCTTGTCGTTCACCTTAGGGAAAATTGGCTCCGGCCAAAAGAAGAAGAGCATCGTCCAGCAATGCATCAACCACAGTGGAAAATACTGGCCAGACCATGGAGGCTACGGTAGAGGTTCGGGAGAATGTGACATTGGAAGATACGGTTGTTAATTTCCAACAACTTCACGAGAGTGAGTCCTCACAATTAAGGGCTGCTAGAGCTGAAGCTCGACGAAACTCCAAGATCACCGCTGCTACTTCTGAACGGGGTGTTTGAAGATCTGGGATTGTCATCAACTGCTTTCACTTTTGGATGACTTTAATGATAGTTTTGTGATAGGCTGAATGGGTAGTGAATACAAGCCTTCAGTTTTTTTTGTTGAACGACATATATTTGTTAAGAGATCAAACTCAAAATGATACTCATGTAATTTGTATATGCAATGCCGTTCAATTTTTTGTGAAACCTATGACGGGCAAACTTGATTCTTAAGTGAATTGCAATGATGTTCAATGTTTACAGTTCTTCAGTTTATTCAATTTTCAGTTACATATGTTTGATTTATGATTACTAGTGCAGACTTGATAAACATTAGTAAATGGTATTGCTGGAGTTGTTGCTACAGGTTTCAATTGCAGTGGTTATACACTCAGGACTGTAACACAGAATGCAGTATAGAAAATGCACAGGAATATAAGCTCTACATTCCATCAATATAAGCTCTACATTCCATCAATAAAGATGATTTCTGAACAAAGAAAATCCCAAGATTTAAACATAACTAATTTCAAAGAAACACCAGTGCAGAATTTTTTACATGAATCAGTAATCATACTACAATCAGTAAGCAAAATTTCAAATTATTTCTATTTTACAGTCACCAGTCTTGCCAAAGGAGCATACTACAATACAGAAAATCTTAATGAAAATGGTTGGGGTAGCCACAGATCATAGCATTCCAGGAAGCTTCCTCTCTGGCATCTGTCGAAACAATGCATATCCCTGCTCCATATTCCTGGCCATCGCATAACCAGAAACCATTGAATTCCAAGATATCACATCCTTCTCTGGCATTTCGTCAAACACACTCTGAGCCATTCCACAAGAGTTGTCTGAACATGAATCAGCTTCTTGGAATTGACCGTGTTGAGAAAGAAACCGAATGGTACTTGACCATGAAGCAAAGAAATGCATTTGCCTTCGTCGACTTCGTCGCCTTCGATGGTGTACAATGGAAGAGAAATAACTTCGGGCAGAGGGCAGTTGGGTAGCCAATTGGATGCCTTTGTCGCCTTCAACTGGTATTACAATGGGAATTTTTCTTCAGTTCAGAGGGCAGCGGGGTAGCCAATTGGAACCGGACCGGCCGCGATTTAGGGTTGGGGGAAGGAGACAGGAGGGATTTGGGGCTTTTCTCACGGGTGGGGGGATTTTGGGGAGAGAGAGAGAGTTTTGTTTGAATGTGTTGTGGTGAGGTGGATGATTTTGGTGGAGTTGGAGAAAATTTTTAACGGCAGTCGTGCCACGTGGGTTTTCCGTTCGCCACATCAGCTTCGGCAGTAACGGAATTTGACGGGTGTTGGATGTGGTGCAACGGAGGAAAGTTCGGTGACCATTGAGAGGCAATTTGAAGTTCAGT
>OU503037.1:41831980-41845656 GCA_912172775.2 Fraxinus pennsylvanica | reverse complement strand
AAAAAAAAAACCTTTGAAGGTCGAGTTTAGGGCTCGTCACCTTTTATTTTTCAAACTCGTTCAAGAGATACAAGAAGGTAGTGTTAGGAAATATGAACGGAGTTGATACTACTTCTTGTTGGGACAAACAAGTCCCACATCGGTTGTGGGAAGAAAATAAATCCATTATATAACTCAAGTGGGCTACTCCACCCATTACCAATTGGTTTTGGGATGAAACCTCACTTGGACTTGGTGGAGTGGACTTGGACCTTGGATAATTGCTCTCAATAATTTCCTAACACTAAGTTATACAAACAAAAGTAGAGTGAATTGCCTAAATAGGCACTGAACTTTACGCAATGCGTCCAAGGGGTCACTGAACTTTAAAAATCACTCAAATGATCACTGAACTTTGCAAAACGTTTCCACTAGGTCACTGAACTTTAAAAATCACCAAATTCATCACTGAACTTTGCAAAATGTTTCTCAGGCATCACTAATTTAGCGATCTCCTAAGCAACATTTTGCAAAGTTTAGTGATCTCGTAGAAACATTTTGCAAAGTTCAGTGATGAATTGGGTGATTTTTAAAGTTCAATGACCTAGTAAAAACATTTTCCAAAGTTCAGTGATCATTTGAGTGATTTTTAAAGTTCAGTGACCCCTTAGACGCATTGCGTAAAGTTCAGTGCCCATTTAGGCAATTCACTCAACAAAAGTATAGCACCTACTTCTTAGGCATGCAAGTGAAACTTGATTCACGAAACAGAAATAAGAAATTAAATCATTTAATCAATCACACAAATGCTCAACATTCACTCACAATATGTCATAAACAATTATTGCTGCTGCAGCACCTCTGTAGTACATGGAAGCCAAGCTATGGTACTTTTCCTGCTCGGCTGTATCCTAGATCTCGAACTTCACCGTCGCATTATTGGCCGCCATTGATTATGTGTTAATGAAAATTCATGAAAACAAAAATAATTACTCGAGACGAAGTATCATAGTTGACATATTTATGGATATTAACTTAATTTGTGGAAACTGACTTCTGCTCTCACTATTTAATTTCTCGACTCGGTAGATGTCTTGATTGGTAACTTATATTTGCACCTATTTTCTCAAGTCACAATTCACACCCATAACATCGCAACTGCCCGCTACCACCACAACTGCTTGCCACCCCTACACCAATCCCACTTGTTGATCATTCTGTATTCTCCCAATTTCAAATTTACACCATGTTTGATCCACATTCTTACAAAAATTCATTTTTTCACTACTTATTTTCAACCACATTTTTCAATAAAATAATATCACACACAAATTCAAAACTTTTTCTTATTTTTTAACCACATATTTTTCATCAAAGCACTATTTAAAATACATTCTTACGAAAATAATGTGTATCAAACAGGGTCTTAAAAGAGATGGTACGACATATTCAGTTGAATTTTGGGATTATTCAAATTTCAATACAAATACTTCAGACAATGGTATAAATTTGAAATTTGCCTCGAGTTTTCTAAGTATTCCCATGCGGACTTCCGTATTGTTCTAGCACCAAAAAAAAAATAGTGTTCTAACTCGCGAGCTAGCTCGAACGGCTCATTGCCACCACAATTGGAAATCATATGCCATAATTTATATAGCCAGCATCCCGTAATAACTCCAAAAGATATATAGGTTGAGTTAAATTAATAATTAAGAATTACTGACATTGTTAAATGTTTGAATAAGTAAATACATTCTATTTATTTATACTGAATTTGAAATTGTAATGTTTAAATACAAAGAATAAATAAGCATCTGTCACTAGTTCTAATAATCTATTTTTTGTCCTAAAAGTAGATATAATTTGCCTCGCATCCTTATTCGCTCTTAATGAGTTGCCCTAACCTTCAAAATAACTGACACGCAAAGGCCCTATTTGTTTCTAACTAAAATCAGATTTTAATTTAAATCAAAGTCAAACAATCAATATTAACAACTTCTTTCTTGGGTCCCACAACTTTTCAACCACACATTTCAAAAACTTCTATTACAATCTACTAAAAATCTAATTTTAATCCTCACCAAAAACCCACAAATTTTTTTTAAGCTGATTAGTTAGATTTTTTTATAAATGTAATTTTACGTAACAAAAAATTATTCAAACATACAGTAAAAAGCAAAAACGAACAATCTAACAACCTCCCCTTCACTTATCATCTATCCATTGAGTATAGGGATGTGCTAGTGGTACATAATGGGCACCATAATGGTGTCCATCATGGACACATGGTGCCCATTCATTGGAGGGAGTGTTGGCTACGGCAGTCGTGCCACGTGGGTTTTCCGTTCGCCACATCAGCTTCGGCAGTAACGGAATTTGACGGGTGTTGGATGTGGTGCAACGGAGGAAAGTTCGGTGACCATTGAGAGGCAATTTGAAGTTCAGTGAGTAAGTCGTGACCATGTTAAAGTTCAGTGAGTGTTCAAACAATTTACTCAAATATATAACATGTGGTAATTGATGGATCTACTATACTAACTTTGATATGAAAAATATGCAAAATTCTACAAGACAATATATGTAAAATTTATCCTTGTAGAACAGCATTCCACTTTAATTTTATTTCTATACAATTTGTAGAAAGAAATCTTCCATGCATGAAAGGCTGCTTTTTTTTTTTTTGCCTGTCAAACTCAATCTTGCAAATGGGACATTTCATTTTCCATGGTCAATCCACTTGCTCAATGTTCGGATGGGAAATTTAATTTTAGATTTGTCTTCTTTTTAAATTTTTGTTTTTATTGTTTTATGCTACGTTTGATCCAGCTCATTCAAGAATGAGATGGTAGTGATCCGCCAACAAGATATTGAATAAAATGCATTAGATTCTAATGCACTCCAACGAAACTTCCCGTGCATTTGCCCGGTGTGCGGTAAGGCACCATCCTCTTGTGCAAACCTTTTTGGATGGTATCAAAGGACGGATGGAGGGGGTTGTGCCAGGCTGTAGCCCGGTCCAGTCCCCACCCACTGTTTTTTTTTTTTTTAACGTATTAGTCCGGCATGTAATCCGATCCTGGATCCGTTCCCGAATAGTATAGTCTCCAATTTTATTCCGACTACTAGAAGGATGAAATTTTCGGGTTTCAGATCAAATTCAGCTCCGTCCAATAGTTCGCATGTATAACCTCCTTGTCCTTTCGAAATATCCCATAAGAAATCAGTTGTTGGAGGAGATTTGAGTCTTTGATGGATAAGAAAAGGCAACATCTTATCTTGGTGTCTTTTTGTCGAGATGTCGGCATCATTTTGCAGACTAGTCAAATGGGATAGTTATAATAATAATGTTAATAACTTTCCAACCAGCCTACTCCATGGGCTTGACCAAAAACTTATATAATCCATTGGTATCATCCATCGCTCATTTCTATTTATTTATAAGTTTTTTTCCAAATGAATTGAGAAACTAGTATTGTATCGTTGGTGACATGATTTGTGACTTATGTTGTTGTTTGACTAGTGTATGCTAAACATTTTGTAATTTATTAACGAGTGTAATTGGTGAGTAACAAATATTAATACAATTTTGCCGGGTGCTAGTTCGAGCGAATTAAAAGGGGATGTTGCTATTGATTATGTGCTAATATGAGTTGACTAATATTTGCTAAATCTTTTTATCGAAATTTTGCGAGTTGATGGTGTTTAAAATTTTACTACCATTTCAAATAACGAAAGTTGGGCATGTCTAGACCATTTCTCGCACGTAGCATCAGATAAATTGCAGAGTAGAAATCCAAAAAGCAAGAAAAGAACACGAAGATATGTTTCCCCAATGAATTGGGCTCGGAATTCACCAATTGCTTGGATACGTCTATGTTGGAGCTCCGTCGGAATAGATTAAGCCCCTTTTGTACTAATACTAATCAAGAATTCAAGCGCTATGAGAGTTTGTTCTTTGTCTAGAGTCAAGAACAGCATCAAGATGTGAACACGCTGCACGAAAGCTCAAAGAACTAATCTCTGACTGTACACAATGCCTTGAGAACAAATTGTGTTTGATTTTATACGCAATAATAGAAAAGTGAAAGAAATAAATTAACACAAGGATTTAATGTGGTTCGACAATGTGCTTACATCCACAAGGAGTGAAGTGGAGATATTTTATTCAGTATGAATAATATTATTATATCATCAGTATATATACAAACTCTTGCCCTGGCCCATATAAAACTTTAGGGTTCGTACAGGAAAATACCCATGTACCATACCGCGGGAGTGTTGCTCCGACCCCTAACCTATTCAACGTCCCTAACAAACAAACAATAAATTAAAGTCCAAGAGGTCGATGTCGTCACTCCACTCCGACATCGACATCGACCTATTTCTTCCAATAAACATGTGTTCCACTATATATGAATCACATGCATAATAGACTGCTATCACAACCCTATCGCTCAAATTGAACCCTTCTCAATGTAATAACCATTGTTCTACAATAATTCGTAATCTCCCAAGACTATACAGGTTTCTCTCAACATTGATCACAAAAATCACTCAATTATAAAAATAATCGAAAATAAGGGAGAGAGTTTGAAGTCGTCACTCAGCTTGAAAGTTTTCGATCGATCTTAATGAATCATCTAACACTAGTGCAAATGTCATGTATCCCTCTTTAATGGCTTTGATTCTCCATTGGAGATTGAAGGGTTTGCTCTCTATATGGGATCATTACGAAAACTGGATATATCATTTCATTTTTAGCAATGACATCCTAATTTCAACCTTTGATTGCGAATTCAGTCCTTCCCATGACTTATCGATTGAAAGGTCAATTTCTTCGCGAAAGGATTCTGTCGAAAATAAAACGCTTCTATTTTCGCAGAGACCCTATGATACTATCTTTGATATGAAAATAAATTCTTTTTTTTTTTAACCCAAAATTGTCCTAACGTGTACCGACGTGCTTCGTGTTGAAAAATATAAAAAATTATTGAAGACAATTTATGGGGGGACAACGCTGCCAACCAAAATATAAATTTGCAGCTAGATTGGGCCCACGACATGGGAAAAAGTGACCATGGCATTGATGCGGGATGAGGGGCCCCAACAAGACTACACTTTCTATGTTGAGTCATGCTACTTGTACAAAGTTAGGTTATAAAATTAGTTTACAAAATACGTATTGGCAACATCTTGACTAATGATTTAAAAAACAGCTTTTTGAAATCAATGACGTAGATTTTGTCACATCAATTTGTCAACACACTTTTATAAACCACTTTTGTACAAGTAGTATAATTGTTCTATGTTTACTAGAAGTTCACTTCACGGCATAAAAAACGTCACGTTATTTATGTTTTGTTACTTACAAAGTAAACAAGTAATTTAAGTTGTGAAGTAAAAAAATGTAAACTACAATATTAGGCTACAATAAGTTATCCAAAAAGTGTAAAACATGATTAAATAGCAATCTGAAGTTTCACGTTTAGAAGTACATTCTTGTAAAGATTCGAGGCTCGTGTTCAAATTACGTATGTCTGCTTTGAGAGAGCCTCATCCATCTTACATTTTACGACTTTCTTTATTGTCCCCATAACGATTCAAATATCGTGCTCAAGACGTTATATCATACGTACTGTCCGTTTTGAGAGAGTCTAGCTCATCTTATCATTCACAATTTTTTGTCGCACCCTCCAAATTCAATTACATGACATTTTCCTTCAGAAGACTTAAGTTGAACAACTTGTAACAAATTTGACTAATCACAAAAAACCCATAATAAAAATAACCTTATTTATATTACTAATAATTCTTTGAGAAAATTACTCTATATGGTCCATTATTTATTGTTCAAGTACATTTTGATTCCAATTTTTCATTATAATTGCACATGAATTATTATTGAACACAGTCGTCCTAACTCTCAATTAAATCTTACCTTCAATCAATAATATATCTAATTCAATGAAACTAGATTTTTGCTTTCCAAAGTGAGACACGTTTTCATGATAACCACGTGACTAACTTGTTAATTGGATTATTAGAAATCGGTGGCTCAATTTTCTTTTTCTTGGTCAATTTCTAAATTTCCAACCTATGTAAAAAATCATCAATTTAGACTTGTACTCAATTGGAATTTTTGTAGATTATTATGGACTTTTTTTTTTAAGTGATAACTTATTTGGATTTCGTGAACTTTTTATATATTCGTATGAAATTAATGGAAGTCTTTCGTATACGTCTAAATTGATGACATATTTTAAAAAGTAAACAAAAATTAATTAATTTAAATTTAATTATAAATTTGTATTTTTTATATAAAATGCGATAGTATTAATTACAAACAAATTTTTTTTGAAAAAGGAAAAAAAGTTATAAGAATCTTTAGTTACAATTCAAATTTTTTTTCAAAGGAAATAGAGATTAAAAAAAAAGAGAAATAAAATAGAAATAAATATAATCAGTAGAAAAAAATAATTTTTAATCAAGACTCTAATATTTATAGAAGGGAAAATGAAAAAAAAATACATATTAATTTTATTTATTTATTTACTTTTTTGTGAAAGTCTCGCGAAATTTTTGTATGAATGAGAAACAAATTTTGAAATTTATTTTAGTAGTTTTTGCTTCAAGGTTAGTACTATAGAGACTTTTATAAAAGTTTTTAAAAGTGATTGGCAATTTGAATATCCAAAACTTATATAGACTTTTAATAAGTTTTAGCCCTTGTTTGAGCCTCATTTTTAGGAGAAAACGTATTTTGAAATAATGATTTTTTGAAAAATGTGTAGCTGAAAAATAAAATAAAAATTTTCTATTTACGTGTAAAATTATTTTATTAAAAAATGTGTGATTAAAAATTAGTTTTAAAAAAATAAAGGTCAAACATATACTTAATTGAATACATCGTGACTTTTTTTAAAAGTCCATGAAAGTCTCGAATGATACATATACTTTAAAAGGGTCTTAAAAAATTTTAATTGAATACCTTTAAACTTTTTAAATCCAAAAAAACTTAAGCCGTTGTTTGGGCTCCATTATGTCACAGTTTAATAAAGATAATGGTAATTTTTTGGAGAATGTTTGATTGAAAAGGAAGGAAAAGTTTTTAAATTTACGTGCAATAATATTTTATTGAAAAATGTATAGTTAATAAGAAGAGATAGAAAAATGAATTTTAATTTAATGAGGACCAAACATGGGCTAAAAGTCTCAATTAAATACACCCTCTAAAACGTAATATTTTTACGAGAACAAAGTGATGATTAGGGGTGTCAATTGGGCTCACCACTCGATGGGCCTGAGAAAAGCCATAGTCATCCCGAGCGTGGAGTCCCTGTGGAGGTGTTGGCCCGAGCTTGGACAGCCCCCGTGGCTGACGAGCCACACGAGCCGACTTGTGTCACCGACTATTTTCGACCCATGACCAGCCAACCTAAAAGAAAAAAAATTAAAAGCCAATTACAACAGCTACACACTGCCTTTGCAGACAGTTGGATGTGATAGTGGTTACTGCCTGATATTTTAAAAAAAATCGTGAGTTAGTTCAATTGGCTCGATAAGGCCCGATTCAAAACCTCGAGTCGAGCCTAATTTTTTTGGCCATTAAAAGTTCGATTTGGCTCAAGCAAAAAAAAAGAAAAAAAAAATTCAAGTCATTTTTATTCGAATCGAGCCCAACTCTCAAGTTTCGACTAACAAGTCGGCTTGTTGATATCCTAATGACGATTAAACAAATATTTGATAGGAGCCCACAATCTACCCATGCACGTGTGAACTATATTGAAGATCTTGTTCGAATCCTTGTGCTTGCTCAAAAGTCCAAAACATGCAGCAGTGTACGTGGATCCCTAAAGCCAGTCAAATCAAAATTATACAAACTTGCCCATCTTTAATTGCCGGCTGTTTAAATAATGTCAACTAACAACCGGTCAAATTCACATAAATAAATTGAAGTCTGACATGCAGAAGAGTCAAAAACCACTCCAATTAAAAATATTTTAAAGTAAATATCCCTTTCTTGATTTCTGTCTCATGATAATATTTAGCAGTTATCTCCCAATTTTTCTGTCCTTCCTCCATTTTCCATTTCCAAAACCAAAGTTTGATTATTTTCTTCTGTTTGGAAACTTTCAAACAAATCCACCTTTTTTATTCTTTTTGCTTGTTCAACTTTTGATTATTTTTTGTCTGCATTAATTAATATTGTGGGTGGGTGATGAAATTTATATAGATGTACTTTGTGAGCGTGTGATGAAATTTCTTGTTCTGCATTGAACAGAAGAAGAGTTGTAATGGAATTTTTTCTTACCAAAAGTGCTAAAACCAGAACAAATTTTGTAAAAATCATTCTTTTCAGTATTTATGCATCTCTGGTTTTGACGTCTGTTGCACAACTTCTGCCTGAAGAAGAAGGTACACTCTTCTCCATTAAGCAACTTCTCTATGCGTTTCTGGTAAAGAAAAATAAGTAAGAATTAAAGGGGTTTTTTTTTGTTTTGTTGTGATTCGTGTATTTCTGTATAACTCTGTCTGCCTATTAGATCTGACAAGTTAATCTGGGCATTGTTTTGCTTGATTTATTTTTTGCATGTTCTATGGATTTGAATTTACAGCCTGTTGAGTATTTTATGAATTATTTCTTGTCATTGATTGCTGGTACTTTTTAATTATGTTACTATTAGAAAAAGATAAGAAAGAGATGGACTTCCCATGCCAAGTATTTTTTAATTAATGGATTTTTTTTCAACTTTTCATTCAATCATTGCTCTTAAGATAAGATAACGAACTGTATAAAATCAATTTTCCAATATAATTGGGCCCATGTTTTCAGTTATTTAGAAGAAAATTAGATTTTGTTCGATTTCTCATATATTCTACGGTTGCTTTCATGCTTTACAGTACGAGTTCTTGAAACGATATCATCGAGATTACAGAACAAATACTGGAATGCTACGCAAAGATCTTGCCGTGATGGTACTGGTTTTAACATGACCATTTGGGGTAACGATGTCTACAGCAATGTGACCTGTGATTGTTCCTTTGTTAACAACACCGTTTGCCATGTTACACACATGTATGCTCTTACTCTTTTTTTTTTGTACAAAGTTTTTGTGATTATACACTTACAGTATTTCGGTAAGGTGGATGTGATACTATTAGACAATATTGAAGGACAAAAGCAAGTTAAAATCTTTGGTTAATAACAAATATGTAGTTTTAATCCAATACGCATAGAGCATGTTTGACCAAGTCTAATGAGAAAAATAAACTACTTGTTATCAAAAAAGTAAGCTTGTGATTGAACAAGTCATTTTACCTTTTCTTTGACCAATGGGTTTGGAAAAAAGTTGCTTAAATAACTTTTAAGCTTAGACGTATGTTTGACTAAGCTTAAAAGTTGGTCCGCTAAGCTTAAAAGTTAGGTGTGGGCATTTACATCGAGAGTTTAAGAAGAAATGAAATGGTTGTGAAGCCCCTGTTTGGTCCACATTTTTTTAGAATGATTTTGTAAAGTGAATTTCTTGAAGAATATGTGATTTAAATGTAGGAAAAAGTTTTGAATTCAAGTAATTTTTATTTTTTTTTAAATGGAGAATATATTGTTAAAAATGAGTTTGGAAAAAAATTGTAATAAAGAATGAGGCTCAAATAGAGGCGAAATATCATTAATGACATGCATATATAAGAGCTTCTTTCATTTAGCCCAGGGAGTCAAAAAGTACAACTAATGTCTTTTGTTTTTCTCTCATTTTACCCTCAATGCTCTTAAAGTGAATTGGGATGATTAATTCAATCATTATTAATTTTGAAACTTTTATTATTTTAAGTCATCTTTTAAATTCAATTCCTTTATTTTGTATGTACAGCCAGATGAAGGGTTTCAATTTGACTGGAACCTTGCCTGCAGAATTTGCAAATCTTACTTATCTGAAAGAGTTGTAAGTAGCAATATTGTTATTTTGGGTACTCTATCGATTTGATTGTATATGCATGGCTGTCCTTTACTTTCATTTGTTTATTTGCATAGACACTATAGTTGATGTGAGACTGTTTTTGCTTCTGAAATGAAAGCAGTTGCATCTGGCTAAAATTGCTATTCTGTTTTTCTTCTTCCTTGAATTTTATTTAAAGCAAAATACTTATCGTGACTTCTTTATATCACAGAGATCTAACTCGCAATTATATCAACGGATCAATTCCTCCGAGCTTTGGTCGGCTTCGTCTTACTATTTTGTAAGTTCTTGATAATGGGACCTCCAAACCACTGTTCCGACCTGCCTATATACAGTGGTTGATTTTATTTACTGTTATGTTCGTTACAGATCACTTCTTGGAAACCGTATTAGCGGCACGATTCCGGATGAAGTTGGCCGCATCACCACTTTGGAAGAACTGTGAGTGATAAATAATGTATTATATCATATCTGTGGAAGCAATAGTACTCAGTTTTGCTTATGATTTGAACTTCATTGTTAGGATTTTGGACGATAATCTGCTTGAAGGAAATATTCCACCAAATCTGGGAAGTTTGAGCAATTTGAGAAGACTGTAAGACCACTTGATATATTCTCCATGTTGTTTTATAATAAGTTTTCGAGCCTTTATCTTATCCATCTTGTAATATGGTTGAGATAGTTGTATTTGTTACTTCCTCGTAGAAATCTGAAGACATTTTTTAGATATTGTATCACTTCTTTCTAACTTGTAATATTACATCTCTTAATTTAGTACAAGAAAGCTCATAAATACTTTTGTAGTCTGCCCATGATTGTATTTTTTTTTAATATTATGTCTATTCTTTTTCCTTGTTATAACTTGCTTGCTTTCCATCTAAGGGGACTGTAGTTGTTTTTTTTCTTTTCCATGTTTGGATTCCACTATTTCTATATGCATAATTCTAAATGAATGTTGAGGCTAGTGTTCCCATTATCGTTGCCAAGATAATTCAGGTTGCTAATATTAGATATTTACCTGCAGCCTTCTTTCTGCAAATAATTTCACGGGGACGATACCGGAGGAATTCGGCAATCTAAAGAACTTGACAGATTTGTAAGTCATACACTTTATTTGAGTACAATGGATTTAGGTCTGAGATATCTGTAATCTTTGCATTGCCATTGGCTAGTGCACTGGTAAGTAAAACAAACATAAAGCCAGATTTCAACCCGAGGTCAGCTGCTTTGTGCATATCAATGCCAAAATTTAGGTCTGTTTTTAATCAAACTTTCATGCCAGGAGAAGGAACTGCACCTCACTGGGTTATGAACTTTTATACATATCTGAACTTAAATAAACTGTTTGCAGTAGGATTGATGGTAGCAGATTATCAGGAAAGGTACCTAATTTCATTGGCAACTGGACTAAACTTAGAAGGCTGTGAGTATACTATTGGTCAATTCATTTCTCACTAGATTTTCATAAATCATAATGAATTTACGCATCTTGATAGCAAGCCTTTATCTGTTTCTTTGCAGAGATTTGCAAGGCACATCAATGGAGGGCCCTATTCCTTCTATTATATCCCAATTGAAAAACTTGGAAGAGTTGTAAGCCCAAATGTTCTCTTAGCGAAAGCTTTATGTCGTTGACTAATTGTTCCAAACATAGAAAAGAAGATTGAAGCTCAACTTTTATAGATGCTTAAGTGGATCAGAATCTAAGAGAGTATTTTTAATCATTTGCATTTTGGTTGTCAGGAGGATATCTGATTTGAGTGGACCAACCACGAGTTTCCCCAATTTTCAGAACTTGACAGCCATGGAGCGGTTGTAAGTATCATATTATTTCAAGAAAACACTCAAAAACTTTTGATTAGATGTTAGCTTTCTGGCACATACACCTCTTAAGTCCTTGTTGTGATACAGGATATTACGAAATTGCTCAATTACTGGTCCGATCTCAGAAGATATAGGAGACATGGAGCAATTAAAAGAATTGTAAGTCTTTCTTTTTTGAGTTTTTTTGTTATCAATGATTTTAGAAAGGAAATTATCCCATTTAAGGAGTGTTTTGGCTTGATTTCCATTTTTTGCTGAGTTAGAATAGCTAATGACAGTCGAAAGTACCTAGCTACTTGCTAATGCCATCATATATTAGCTAAATATATCTTGACATCCTTGATACTCAGTTCCATGTTTTTTTTCCTGCAAGCCCTTGTGTGGATTTTTACATTCCTAATTTTTGTTAGGTCTCTATTTGACATTGAATTAGATGCATTTTAATGTCAATATTGTCTTCCCGTAGTTTATTTTCAGGCACAAACACAAACCGATTTAATGTTATCTACTTAATAAAAGAATGTCCAAGTATACCTTGAGTATTAGAAATTTAAAGAATATATAAAATTGGACACGGCATGGGGCATATCAAACTCATGTCATGAAGTGCCTAAGTGTCGATGTCCAACACGACTATTTAATGTTATCTACCTAATAAATAGGTTGCACGGACACGGATGCGGACACGACATGAATACACAGATACATGATTTTTCAGGAAAGTATGACACAGACATGTTGATTTAAATAATTTTAAATGCATAGATTATTTTTGCACTTTTTAATATAGAACACTGCACAGCACACTTGTCTAAGCAATATTCCTAAAGTATCCCTTAAGTACTAGAAATCTTAAGAATCTATAAAAATAGGACACTGCATGAAACTTATCAGACCTATGTCATGAAGTGTCCGAGAAGTGTTGATATTTGATATGACTCAACATATGTCTTATACGTGTCTGACACGGACACACCGTCCGAGTGGAAGTGTCTGTTCATCATAGCCTAGTAATCTAAAGCATTAAAATTGATATTATTGTTTGTATTCTTTTTTGATTTTTTATCTGATTCAAAATGATTATTTGCAGAGACCTGAGTTTCAACATGTTGAATGGTCAAATACCAAATAATCTTCAGAGATTGTTGGGAATAGACTTCATGTAAGTTCATGATCTTTAAATATAAATCAGTCTTCACTATTGGTCTAACTTTCTCTAATTCGTTGACTGTTCACAGGTATTTATTTTTTACTTCTACAGTTCAGCAATTCATTAAGAGTTGAAATTTTTATACTTTATGGTGTAGGTTTCTGTCTCATAACTCATTAACTGGAGAGGTACCTGGTTGGATTTTGGACAGCAGATATAAAATGTAAGCAATATTATTTCAGCTTTGCATATCATAATGTCTTCGCATCACCGGTTTTATTATTGCACTATTGACACGATATCAGATATACGTGGAAATATAATGTCTCTTTTTCTTGGCAAACTTTAGCTTCTATACCAAAACTGATCAACTTGAAAGTAACTTTTTTCACTGCAAATTTCTTATCATAACTCCGTGGATCAATACTGGCAGTCTCTCTTCTTAAACCCTTTCTCGCTTCTGACCTGGACTCATATGCACAACCCAACAAAAAGTTTGAGTCCTGGTTTGGAACAAATCAAATTGGTGGCAAAAGTCTTGGTATAGGCATTTACCACGCCCAGTTATGATTAGTAAGAATGGGGTTTCATACCAAATCTAATTGGCGTTGGATGGAGTGGATCTTTTTATATATAAATTCCTCTTAAGATATCTTGTTAACCAATTCAGACCATCTCTACAGATTGCTTTCTTCCATGTGCCTTTTACATTTTTATGTGAGGTGTAGCTGCCTTCATAGCGCAAAAAAAAAAAAAAAAAAAAAAAA
>OU503037.1:41800599-41821998 GCA_912172775.2 Fraxinus pennsylvanica | reverse complement strand
GCAATTCAATTTCCTGAAATTCATTTCATTTCCACCCAATTTTATTCTTGTAATCAAACGGAGCCTAAGATTTTCATATTTTTCTCGTTTTTCCTTAATATCCGGTGATGTACTTTAATTCTTTCTTGTATTTCTATTCTCCCATAATGTGTAATTAAGCATTTAGTTAGGATGAATGATTGTCACCTGGTTTTGAACCTTATTTTAATTAAGAAAAATTAAATCACCAACTAATTTTGTGAAAAAAAAAATTTACTTCCAATCTTAATGATTGGATTAATTCACCACTAATTTATTGATTTTGTGAACAATAATTATGTAATACCCAGACCAGGAAAGGTTAAAAGATTTGATAGGTACTACTCATACCAATAAGGTGCACCTTCTTTTTTGAAAATCCATCGTTAAAAACTCTACAGTTAAGCGTGCTTGATTTGGAGCAATTCTATGATGAGTGACTCCCTGAGAAGTTTTCTTGGGAAGCGTGCGAGTGAGGACAAAGCATGCTGAAAAGACTCATGTGGTATAGTGAGAACGGTACGTCGTCGATCTAACGACCGGGACAGCCCGTTAAGTAGGACCCTGGTCGTTACAAATGGTATCAGAGCCCGATTGCCAGCCGTAAATCGGGAACTAAGTGCTATGCAGGATAAAGTGCTACGCCATAGGGCGAGAGCCACCTCTTGAACCCGTAAGAGCCACCTCTAGAATCCCAACGCCTGGCAACAGATCCTCAGATGTATCAAGTGCGACGAGGACGTCGCGAGTCTAACGGGGGGTGATCGTGATACCCAGACCAAGAAAGTTTAAAAGATTTGATAGGTACTACTCATACCAACAAGGTGCACCTTCTTTTTCAGAAGTCCATCGTTAGAAACTCTACAGTTAAGCGTGCTTTGCTTGGAACAATTCTATGATGGGTGACCCCTTAGGAAGTTTTCTCGGGGAGCGTACAAGTGAGGACAAAGCATGCTGAAAAGATCCATGTTGGTACAGTGAGAACAGTATATCGTCGATCTAAAGGCATGACAGTCAGTTAAGTGGGACCCGGGTCGTTACAAATTACGTATATATGCAGATTATTTGTTTAGACCACATAGTATCAATAATGTAATATAAAATGTAGATATATTTATGCTAGTTATTACGATCATTACATGAATTTTTAGAACAACTATTGCGGTTAACTAATATTGATTTACATAGAGATATGTAATTAAAGTAATTAAATAGATTCAATGACAACTCGAGATGGGTAAATTGAATATTTTAGAAGAATTCGATCGAGTAAACATAATCAATTGTATAAAACTTGGTAATTGTTGAGATTAATGGGATAACGTGGTAAAATCATGAATCCTAACACTTAAATTATCATATTAAAAAATCACTTTTATTTTAGTATATTTAAAATAGAAATTTACAAAAAGAAAAATGAGAATTTTTTATTTTTTCGATCAAATTGAAGCTAGGAATAATTAAATCAATTGTTAGATAGTAGTAATCGTGGAAACGATATCTGGACTCATTTGTCCACTTTATTACTTGTTACGATCCGTATACTATGGGATATAAAAATCGACAACATATCTAAATGCACACAAAAATAAAATTAGGTTTTTAAAATATGAAAAAGATATTAGGGCATACAATTTCATTTATTGATTATATTTAATTCTTTAATCAAGATTCAAAACATAATGTAGTGCTCGATCGTATTCTTCTAATGTATTTAATTTATCACTCTTGAGTTCAAATTCATTCTATTTAACAAAATCAATTACACATCTCTATGTGAATCGGGATATACATTAGTCAATTTCTAAGAATCCATGAAAAAAGATATCATTAACTACAAATGTATCTTTGCGCTTTTATATTAGTTCTGAATTTTATAGTTTTACTACGTGGTCTAAATCAATAACTCACTTCTCAACTTGTAATAGATTCACAAAATCAATAAATAATTGGCCAAAAAATGCAAGCATTAAACAATATAAATAAAATCAACGCATGAATTAAAAAACTAGAATCTTGAAAATTGAATTAAAGGGTCTCAATAAACTACATTGTTAGCCCTAATAAAATATTTAACTACTCATNGCACCTTCTTTTTTGAAAATCCATCGTTAAAAACTCTACAGTTAAGCGTGCTTGATTTGGAGCAATTCTATGATGAGTGACTCCCTGAGAAGTTTTCTTGGGAAGCGTGCGAGTGAGGACAAAGCATGCTGAAAAGACTCATGTGGTATAGTGAGAACGGTACGTCGTCGATCTAACGACCGGGACAGCCCGTTAAGTAGGACCCTGGTCGTTACAAATGGTATCAGAGCCCGATTGCCAGCCGTAAATCGGGAACTAAGTGCTATGCAGGATAAAGTGCTACGCCATAGGGCGAGAGCCACCTCTTGAACCCGTAAGAGCCACCTCTAGAATCCCAACGCCTGGCAACAGATCCTCAGATGTATCAAGTGCGACGAGGACGTCGCGAGTCTAACGGGGGGTGATCGTGATACCCAGACCAAGAAAGTTTAAAAGATTTGATAGGTACTACTCATACCAACAAGGTGCACCTTCTTTTTCAGAAGTCCATCGTTAGAAACTCTACAGTTAAGCGTGCTTTGCTTGGAACAATTCTATGATGGGTGACCCCTTAGGAAGTTTTCTCGGGGAGCGTACAAGTGAGGACAAAGCATGCTGAAAAGATCCATGTTGGTACAGTGAGAACAGTATATCGTCGATCTAAAGGCATGACAGTCAGTTAAGTGGGACCCGGGTCGTTACAAATTACGTATATATGCAGATTATTTGTTTAGACCACATAGTATCAATAATGTAATATAAAATGTAGATATATTTATGCTAGTTATTACGATCATTACATGAATTTTTAGAACAACTATTGCGGTTAACTAATATTGATTTACATAGAGATATGTAATTAAAGTAATTAAATAGATTCAATGACAACTCGAGATGGGTAAATTGAATATTTTAGAAGAATTCGATCGAGTAAACATAATCAATTGTATAAAACTTGGTAATTGTTGAGATTAATGGGATAACGTGGTAAAATCATGAATCCTAACACTTAAATTATCATATTAAAAAATCACTTTTATTTTAGTATATTTAAAATAGAAATTTACAAAAAGAAAAATGAGAATTTTTTATTTTTTCGATCAAATTGAAGCTAGGAATAATTAAATCAATTGTTAGATAGTAGTAATCGTGGAAACGATATCTGGACTCATTTGTCCACTTTATTACTTGTTACGATCCGTATACTATGGGATATAAAAATCGACAACATATCTAAATGCACACAAAAATAAAATTAGGTTTTTAAAATATGAAAAAGATATTAGGGCATACAATTTCATTTATTGATTATATTTAATTCTTTAATCAAGATTCAAAACATAATGTAGTGCTCGATCGTATTCTTCTAATGTATTTAATTTATCACTCTTGAGTTCAAATTCATTCTATTTAACAAAATCAATTACACATCTCTATGTGAATCGGGATATACATTAGTCAATTTCTAAGAATCCATGAAAAAAGATATCATTAACTACAAATGTATCTTTGCGCTTTTATATTAGTTCTGAATTTTATAGTTTTACTACGTGGTCTAAATCAATAACTCACTTCTCAACTTGTAATAGATTCACAAAATCAATAAATAATTGGCCAAAAAATGCAAGCATTAAACAATATAAATAAAATCAACGCATGAATTAAAAAACTAGAATCTTGAAAATTGAATTAAAGGGTCTCAATAAACTACATTGTTAGTCCTAATAAAATATTTAACTACTCATAATGAATGAAGAAAAACAAAGAATAATAATTAGGTACATTTAAGATGTAGAGAAGTTGAATTTTGGACCAAGATATCTTCTTCGTCAAATCAATGCGTATACCGTAAAATCGATTTTCGACGGAATAAAAAAGACATATATGGTAGAATCGTAACCATAGAATACGACCCTAATCGAAATGCATACATTTGTCTCATACACTATGGGAATGGTGAGAAGAGATATATTTTACATTCTAGAGGGGCTATAAAGTGAGATTTCGAGTAAGTGTTTACGTAGTCTTCTTCTATCCGAAGAAATGATTCATCGAAATAATGAGTCACATTGATATCGACACATTTGAGATCGCCAAATGTTCAAGATACCACCACTGATAAACACCAGAATAAGCGATATCCACCGGGCCAAGAGCACCCCTCAAGTAAAAGCTTCCATTGCCGGTTGACCAAAATGAGGATCCCTTTTCTTTGATGTTTTCTCTCTTTAATTTGCGTGTTCCTCCTTTAAAAGTGCCCCTCTAGATGTATTTATACCTTTTTCTAAATGTTGGACGAGTTTGAAGTCGTTCTGGGATTTGAACGGGCCAAGAATTTAAAACCCTAGAGAAGATGACGCGGCTCCTAGGCGCTAAAGAGCAACGTCTAAGTGTCGCGATAGAGTTTTGGCTGGCTCTTGGGCGCCATGGTCTTGGCACCTGGATGCCAACTTGCTACTTCTTCCGGCTGACTTTGAGGCACCTTGGCACTCTATTTGTAGCACATGAGCACTATACTTCTGTACTTTTTCTCCCTCAGCTGTGTTGATGGGTGCTTGGGAGCCATGTTACTTCGAATAATCTGGCCCATCTAATTACATTCCTTTATTTTTCTTCATCTTTGCCTCTTTCTTCGCCTCTTTTGCATTGTTTTCAAGACATTTTCTCGCCGTTTCACATTCTCATCATCTTTGACTCCATCAAATTCTTTCTTCACCAATTTACCTAATTTATAAAACAAAACTAAAAAACACATCGAAACATTCTAAAATTTTAAGAATCAAACAATATATCAAGTTTAATTAGCATTAAAAGTGAAAACACACTCATCACCCGGTGTTAGAGCTAATCCCAAGTCATCCTATAGAGAAAACATGGTTCATCAAAGGCATTTTTGGTTCAGGATCGAATAGTACCAGACAATATTAACGATAAAAATAAACAAAATGCACTAGTTATAATGAAACGATAATAAGAACTTAAATAAACGCCATTTGTTCACAGTGATGCTTTAGTCTTCACTACCTCATAATTCACGAAAATGTTACCACCGCTAGAACTAACTTTTTTTCATCTAAAAGTTATTCAAATATATTTGAAAACGAAAAGTTACTGAAAAGTAACTTCACTTCTTTCAAGGTTAGCCAAACATGCTCCTAAGAACTCGAAAAAGTGCACACCCACGCAAGCTCTATGTCGATCACATTTCCATTCCACTTGAGAAGGATGTTCCCTACAACCCATGTACAAATAATCTCAACTCGAACTGTCAACATGTAATCGAAATTTAGCTGACACGTCTGGTGTCCTCGTAAGTCATAAAAGTCGCATACTTGAGCCGATAAAGAGATTTAATTTCACAAATAGATAGTTAAAATTGAACGCACAATATAGTTCAAGTTTGCTCAAATATCAAATTCAATCATTTCTCTCATATAATCCACTTGTACCTAGGTGGGAGAGCATGGCGAGTAGGGTTCATTTAACCCTTGTTTGAGCCGCATTTAGAGAGAGAAAATTGAATTCTTGAATAGTGATTTTTGGATAATGTGTGATTAAAATGAAAAATAAAATCAATTTACGTGTAATATTATTTTATTAAAAAATGTATGGTTGAAAATAAATTTTATATAAAATAAGGCTCAAACCAAGGGCTTAATTTAAAATTTCATTTTCATACTCGACTCAAATTTGATTTATAAGAATTACTCAATTCTTGCTTAACCATCCACCATATACATGCGAGTATGCAAGACTAAAAGCAACTTATTGTGTGAATATGTAGTGATATGATTTGGCTCGAAAACATTGTTCATGAAATACTTATTTTATATAAGCTTAAAATTGGATATAGGAGCTCAAACATGTCTTCGCTACTCGTACAAGAAATACAGCTGACTTGATAAAGAGGACAACTTTAATGTCTTATCATTGACGAACCTTCCAACGTAATATCACTTGAGATCTCTAAATGGAGTGATTTTGAGGCCACAAACTATTTGGTCGTTAACTATATCTTTTTCAATTCAAAATATGCTTAAAGCATCACTCTGCATGAACTCCAACTTATAATTCATCGCAAAAATCACTTGGTTTGTTTAGGCATACAGAAATATGTCCATTACAGCAATCATGCAGACGGAATTTCAGAACATGAACATTTTTCAATTTCGAAAAATTAAACAATTATCTGCTCCTCCCATAAACAAGGTACTGCAAGAAGCCGTCTATATTTGCCTTACAAGAGACCGTATTACGTCACTTGAATTCCTGATGTGGATGATATGCTTCAGAAACTACGAGCATTTACTTCTAGTGTGATTGAAGAACTGAAAGTTTATGTACAAGTGTCTGCATGGACAATGGTCAAAACTCGATACCACTATTCAACTGAGCAGAAAAAGAAGGCCTGCCATAGTTGCCAAGAGGAGTTTCAACTTTGAACACTACCCCGGTGCTCCCCACATTTCCATTCCACTTGGACCTTCCAAGCTACATATGGGAATACAAAAAAATAAATAAATAATCATTTAGAATCGTTTATAAACAGATAATGGACGACAAACAATTACAATGCCACAACAGTTGAGTAGGACCCACTACTTTTACCTACTTTTAACTACACATCCTTCGGATCCATTGCTTATAAGCAGTTAAAAGTTTCGACAAACATGCACTAAACCAAGTCAGTAGCATTTTTTCAATAGCACGAAAGGCGATTTAAATTAGCTGAGGACTTAATAGGCACTCAGGCAGATAGATAAAAAACCAAAACAGGATCAGGGATAAAGCTTGAGTTAACCATTTAGATGTCAACAATCACCTTTCAAAAACTTAATGGTACTTCCTAAGTTAACTGATGTCTCCTGAGAAGCAAATTATCAATCTTTGCTCAACATTTTATTAAAGCATTAGCCAAACAGGGAATGTCAGAGAAATAACAAGGCGGCAGCAAACGACACATTTCGTGCTCTTACATCATTAAACAAGTAAAATTATTTTCAAAACTACGTTGAAGAAGTTGAGACAAACAAGACTGTAAAGTCTGCAAGCCTTGTGTTACATAAAGGGAAAGGGAAATATCCAGCATTCATAAGATAACAAGAAAACCCAGCAAGATATTGCTTTAAATAAACTATTTATCCCTATCAAAGCTTATCCAAACGTTTTGCCGAGTCTCATTCATATTAGCCAGCAATGAAAGCATACTAGGATCTACTACCCTTGTACAGCATAAATCATAGCCTTTTAAGGGACCACGATAACTTACAGATACTGATGCAAATGCAGAAGGATGGGTCGCAAGAGAACAGCCGCAGATAAGACTCAACTTCTCCTTTATAGAATGGGTAAATTCCACCCTTGTCCCAGGGTTGCTGCCGCCAAATGTAGGGCACAAACTGAAAATAATGTGAGAATGCACAAGGTCAGTAAAAGATTTTACTAGGCATATCGTTCCCATACCGCATTAAAGGTGTGGGAGGCAGATAAAACCCACTAACTTGAGTAGAGATATATTGCTTCTATTGTTATGCCTAACCAACCCCAGCACCACAATTAAAAAACAAAGAGCAAAGAAATGGATCATATAGAATGGATGAAGTGAAGTTGGTGAGCTGTACGATGGGAAACTACTGTACAATGGGAAACTATCTCCTGCGGTTCAGAGACATAACAGAACTATTATATTACAATAGAACTGCATGCAATATTAGCACTGCAAGTCTCAAATAAAGAAATAAAATAGTATCACCTGAACTGGATAGTTGGCCTCTCCAAGAGACCAGATCTCTTCCAAGCTAAAGCCTGTTCCAGGCCCAAAGTAAACGATTTATCGGGCCACTGCAATGTTGGTGTTATGCGTGTGCCGCACTTATTCTGTATACAACACAGAAGATACCCACTAAAGAACATTAGTTATAAATATCCTAGCCAGATAAAATAAGGTCAAATGTAAGTATTGTTTCCATGAGGTTTCCAATCTCAACAGCTCACCTTGCAAGAGAAGCTAAATTTCATCTCTCCCGGATATTGACCCTGTGCTTGAAGCAGGCCCCCACAAAGGGGTAGAAACGCACTGGTGGACAGGCCCTCACCAGATACATAGGTGACCTGGCCATTTGGAAACTGCAAGTCCATGAAAGACTGCATATATAGAAGAAGGAAAAACGTTTCAGAAGCCAGTCCAAGTTACAGAAAATTTATATAGCAGCAATATGGTACACCGGCAGTGCATCTAACATCATCATAAACAGAGAAGCAAAATACGACTACGGTAACAAAATTATGAATTCTGTATATATGCAGGATTTAACAGTTATTTTTCTTTTTAGCAACTAGTCCATTTTATTTTTGGTTTCTCTTTTTGTTTGTATACACAGTTGAAGACACAGCATGGACAATACTTTTTCACAAGGCAACACATTTCCTGCATTTCTCCTTTTCCTTTCATTGTTTTATTTCCATCTGAACATTGATAGAATATAAACATTTTCCCTCATAATAGGGAAATACCATTGTCCCTCTTAGTTCCATCTCTCTATTATGCCTTTTATTTGTTTTGTCGACGGATGAGGAGATACATGAGAGCAGTTTATTATATAATTGCAGTTCACAGTATTGTAGAATTTTGCAGTTGGTATGCTAATATCTTGTCAGGGACAGTAAGTATATATTTACTACAGGGTTAACTCAGAAATGTGAAAAAGGAATACACAATTTATCGCGCAGTAATAAGATCACCCAGACAATCCAAAGTTCTATTTTAACATTACACTGATCAAGTAAATGATGGACTGTCTTACACAGGCCAATGGATTGAGGCAGATCATAGACATTAACAGCCACCTTCTATGCTTTGACCACACAGCTGGACAAAGGGAATGCATTCCATTCTGTTCAAATTATTAAATAAATAATAAATTTCATTTCAGAGAAAATAGGACATGAGAGGAGAACTTGGTGAGTACTAATCCGAAAAGAAAAAATTCAAACACTTCATTAAAGAATTACAGGAATTAGCTTTCAGTTAGCAACTTTTTAATAACACTTACAGGATAAAATAATAAGCAAGGTCTAATCGTGATCCTAGTAAAAGAGTGGTCAGAACTGTCATTAGTTTTTTCCTATTGGAAACAGCTTTTAGTGCAAAGATGTCAGGTTTTAATTTGTTAAATCCACTAAGGAGCATCAATGGATGTAGGAACTAGTATTCTGTATTCATAAGTACAAGTAGTGGGTAGTCCATGAATTATGAAAGAAGAATCCCACATAATCAGATTCCACTATCCTTTATGGATAAAAGATTTCCAATGTTAAAAAATGGGGTTACGTCCCTACGTATGGAGTTCACTGTGCAAAGCGTCCCAACATTGCATTTTTTCATAGGATGTTTTGCACAATGAAATCCATACGTAGGGACATTATGTGCTAATAACCCTATTAAAATGCATAGATATGCAAAAGCAGTTTTAAATACAAAACAATGGAAATGTTCATTTTTAACCATTTATGTCAAAAAAAATAAAAATTAAATTTAATGCAGAGAGCATCTTGGGCTTCACTAGCTTAAAATATCAGACAATCATAATTTTAACAGTTTTCTTCGGACAACACACAAAACCTTTCCAGTTTTTCATTTTAATCAAAACTTAGCGATCGATCACTTTCGCATTGAGGTGTAAGCTTGTCATACCTTCCTGTCGTAGCCATACCAAAGCAGGTGCTGCTTTGACAAGTGAACAGGCAAAAGGAGAGTTGAATCACGAACAAAAAGTATAGGTCCGAGCTGGATAAGGAACAAGGATGAATTCTCATTTCCTGATGTTGAACTTCCTTGTGAGGCCTCTACTCTCCATAAATCTCCCCTAGCAACCAAAGAACTTTCCACATTCCTTGTTCTAATGTCATATGTCGTCGTGAAATTGATTATACCCTGCAATGGTGAAACTAAATGATTAAAGCTGGGAAAGATACTAGTTAGAAAAATAAATTATAACGTGCATCCATGTTTTTAAGGCAAAATTCAATAAGTCCCAGGGAGCTTTTAATCATCATGTACCAACCATCACAACAATTATATAACATCTATCATATATACTTATCTATTGAAGGACGTTTGAGAGGATAATTATTTATTATCTTTGCATCACTTGGTTGATGGATCATAAAATAAAAATCACCTAAATTGAGAAGTTATTATTGCAGAAATATGTAGTTTCTTTATTCATACTGACTCGTAAACAACAATTAGATAACATTACCACAGCTTGTTCTACCGCAACATTCCGTTGTTTGGGTTTATGCATGATGCCATCAAAACCAGAAGTAATGCATAAAAATAAAACATGGCCTCAGAAAATTACCTGTGATCGACCAAACTTTTTCAATGCCTTCAAGTTAACACCAAAAATCTCCTCCTCAGTCACCCCCTCCGGGACCTTGTCATTTTCAGGGAAACCATAATCCTTAAACCCTTCTGCCAATGATCCCAAATCCTCCTGCAGATGATTAATACTCAAATCAATCCCCTTCTGGCAATTACTCTCTGTTCGCAATGACAACCCCGCGTTCTCATCATGCCAGAATGGCAGGGGCAACCGTCTAAAAAACTGCTGAACCACACCATTCAAACACGCCCCAAAATCAGCTCCCGCTTGTCCTATTCTGTTCCCAATATCAAAAATAGCCGACACACCATTAATCCCAGAATTGTCCGCCACCAATCCAAAGTCTTTTTTCATGAAATTCTGAGCTGCAAACTCGACTTCAAATAGGTTGGGCGTTGGAGGATTGGGCCATTGAAAAGCAGGTGGACTAATATGAGACTGAATTAAACCCGTAAAACCCTGCGCAAGCCTGTCGGCTAAGTCTTGGCCGTGCCGCTGCACCTCCTCCCATGCTTCGAATGATCTCTCCACGGACATCATTCGTGCGAACTTCCACTTTCAAAACCCTTAAATTTCTCTCTAATCACAAGTCAATTAAAACTATATTCAAATTTCTAAAAACGCAAATCAAAAATACCCAAAAGCTCCAAATCACGAGATCGGAAAGGCAAAAATATGGACTTATTATTAGTTCAATATATGTATATACACCGCGTTTTCTCAGCTACAAGAAAAATTATTCTTCAACCAACAGCAGAACTGAGCTCACATATCCCGATTCAAAACAAATAAAATAAAATTCCGATGATTGACTAAGAAATGGAAATTTTTTACTAGATTATAATTCTTGCAATAACAGTAAATTAGAAATTACAGTCAGTAGAACCCAAAAAAATAGAAGAAGAAAAAAAAAGCAGAAAACAGAACTGGTGATGGTTTTAACACAACTGATCTTTTCAGTGTGTATGTTAGAGAGAGAAAGAGGAAGAGAAGAGAGAGAGAGAGAGAGAGAGAGAGAGGATATGCTCGTTCCGAGGGGAGAAGAAGAGGGTATGCGTAGTACGCACAGCGTTTACTTTAACGCCACGTTGATTGTAATCGTAATCCAAAATGGCTATGGCCTATCGGAATAATTCTATTTCCCAAACAAGTTATTTTCAGGGAAAATTTCAACTTTAGTCCTCCATTTAATGTTTCAATAGCAACTTCATCTCTGGACTTTAATAAAGAACAAATTGATCTCCAACATTTCATATAAATGTAAAATCAGTCTCAACTCTTAGCCATCCCACCCCCTTGTCCCGCCTCATTGGGGATTTTTAGGATATTTTTTTGAAGTACGATTTAAATTTGAATTCAAGATGGGGACCATATTCTCCCCTTCCCGAGCACGACGGGGAAAGGTGTAGGAATTTCGACATCTCTAGTCCTTAGATTAATTGTGCAGCTATAATAAAAAGTTGAAAACTTGTTTCTATTTAAAGTAATAGCTTTGTGGATAATTGTGCAATTGTCTCATATTAAATCTAAAATCGCATTTAACATTAATAACAAATTTAATGAGATTAGCTTTAATTCCTACAAAGCGTGCTTTAATAGGACCGACACATATGGGGCCCACATAACATCCCACTTATGTACATTAAAAAATAGTAATAATACTAGAATTTTTATGTGGGCCATCTTTGAATTGAATTGATAGTTATAGCACCTATATAGTAGTGTTTGGTTAAGCTTAAATGCACACTAAGCCATGTTTGGTGAGTATTAAAATCAAGATTTTAATTTTAGTCAAAGTCAATACTTAATTTTGATAATATATTTCACGTGACCAACAATTTTTCAATCATATGTTGTCATTTTTTATCAAAATCTATTTAAAACTTTATTTTAATCTCCACCAAACAGGGGATAAGTATCCGATTTCTATACTTTTGCAACTCAAAATAGATAAATTATAAGCTTATGAAATAATTGTGGTTGGTACTTTAATTTTCTAAAAATCAGCTTTGAAGTCTGAGAATATTTTAAATAGAGCTCGCAATTGAAAACAACAAATCGCGCCCTTAATGTTACATTATGTAACACTTTGCATATCAATTTTTTTAACAATTTGTTTATTTTCCAAATATTTGATTACCATTTTATTTTCATTTAATATTAATGTTTTAACCCTCAGGGGTTGCTCAATTGGTCAGATTTTGGGTTTGCTTCCAAATGGTCACCAGTTCGAGTCCCCTCAGGGCCACTGAGGTGAGTACCAACCGTAAATTTCAGGGTTTCGTGGAATTAGTCGAGGTGTGAACAAGTTGGCCCGGACATCCACGGTTATCAAAAAAAATTTAATATTAATGTTTTTTTCCTTTTTCTTATTTATTTATTCCATCAAAAATTAACAAGCAGTCAAGTTCTCTCACTGCTTAAATGAACTAGAAATTCTCGTCAACCTCCCTATACGGTTCGAAATTCATACAAAAAGTAAAGAGCGTCTTCAAACAAGTTACTCATCAACTTTATTTAATTTGATTAAAATGTCTAGATAGTTCGCCAAAAAAAAAAACATAGGAGAGAAGGGTATATTTATTTTTTAAAACTGAAAAATAGACATTATTGACAAACCAAAAATTAGTAAAAAAAAATCATTTTCTCAGTGTCCTATAGAGAATTTCCTGTAATGAAAAATGAAGTTGACTTGCAAAAGAATATGCTAAATTTAAATAAATAAATGCATCTCAAAGAGTCAAAAAATATATATATAAGATAATAAGAAATAATCCTTACATTTACTTTAAGCCTTTTACTGCCTGCATCATTTTCACACCCAGTTTAATTAAACAAGCCTGAATTAATACATGCTCTTCCTCATTGTCTCTGGGCTTTAAAGTATGTTCACAGAATCCAGATATCTCTTAAAACAACTGAACCCTACAACATATAACCATCTTTAGCTGCACAAATGAATTTCACAAAGTAGCTCACTGTGAAACACGATGACAATCAAGGGCCTTAGCCAAAAAAAGGAACGGGAAGGAAAAAATATATATATAAAAATGCTACTGGTGGAAACGATGAAATGATAACTAGTTTTGCTTAGTTATCCTCTTGTCCCTTATCGGCAACTCAACAGGTTTCTGTGCCTCGTGAGGATGGGTTGGACCGGTGTACACCTTGAGGTGGTTGAATAAAGCTCTACCAAGCTGCACGAGCACCAGAAGAAACATTTATTAAAATTAGTACAGGCAAGAAGAAATATATAGGAGGTTAATTTACCTGGCCATTATGCAACATTTGACCTTGTTTGAGCCACATTTTATCAAAAACTCATTTTTTTCAAAACTCATTTCCAACCACTAACTTTTCCAATAAAATAATTTTACACGTAAACCGAAAACTCACATTTAACTCTCTGATGCATAAATGACTTTTGCCTTCAACAAGCAATTCAGGCACCCATCCACCCTCACTGCCTTGAGAAACAACTGCTTCCAACACGACAATGATCGACAACAAATTTCCTTTTATATATTTTATTTCTTCTGCTTCAGCTCAGGGTTTGCTTCTTCACAATTAGCCTTTCTTTTTAGCTTAAACGTATTTATCTGCTTAATGTCTTGCATTATTAGCAATTGCAGTGGTGCATGAGCGATTTTTCATTATTCTCTTCTAGTGTTGGTTGTAAGGGAAGAATGAGGCAGCGGCGATGAGGAACACGGTGGCAGTGGGAAGGTGAGTTGGCCAGAAATTTTCAGGAAAAAAAAAAAGGAGAAAGAAAGAGACTGATCATAGCGCTTTTGTCACTCCAATTCAGATTTATTTTGACATATGAGACATTAATTCCTTATATTTAAATTGATGTCTGAAAATTAATGTATAAAAACGAAAAAGAATCAAACTGACGCACAAGACAACCATGCGATTTCTTTTATGAACTTGCATATCAAACATAACATTGAAGAACAACAAGTCTTCAACGAACTCCAGAAATTTTACACTCGCTGTAAGTTGTTCGCTCTAAATATAAAAGAAGGGCTATAAGGACAACTTTAAAAGTATGAGGTGGTTAATAGCTGCTTTTGTCGCCACGTGGGGGTTGATAGCATTTTGGACAAGTGATAACATTTAGATTTTAGCTTCACGAATTATCATAGAGACACAAATCTAGTTTTCAGTGATTGAATTCAGACAGTGCAAATTCAATTTGCAATTCTTATAAACTAGAAACTCGATGCATTTATTCCAGCCCAGGTTGTTATAGATATGCAACAAAATGCTGTAGCACTGATGATGTACATAAATTAATATAAATAGCAGGAAGGCTACATAAGAAACACTGATATTTTTATAGTACTCTTCTTAATAAACTACCAAACAAATCCTACTTAGCTAGGTTCACAGAGAGAGAGAAAGAGAGAGAGAGAGAGATGTCACAGAGAGTAATAGAAACTCACCCTCCCTTTCGGAAGCATTCCACGGACAGCATGCTCAATAATTCTTTCAGGTATTCTTTTCTGAAGCTGATCAAATGTTTCAACTGTCATCCCACCAGGTCTCCCTGAGTGCCTCCTATAGAGTTTCTGAGTCCTCTTTTTCCCAGACACAGCAACTTTCTCGGCATTGACCTTTGATGCAGTAATTGAATGATTAAGCATTGAAGATAAAATATGAAGAAATAAATTATTTCCCCTTCTAATAGTTTAAGCTTTTATATGAGGTGGTTTAAAACGATATCAAAGCATACAAGGTTCTAGGTTCAAGTCTCATTACCACCCATTTATTAAAGTTCCATTTATTGGGTGTTTGATTAGAAAACGAAAATGATGTGTATTACATGACGACATACCACTATGACAAAGGCCCCCATGTCTACACTAGGAGTGAAGGTAGCCAGATTTTTCCCTCTAATATAAATAGCAATTGTTGACGCCAATCTCCCAAGAATCTTGTCAGATGCATCTACCACATACCATGGTTTGTCTGTATTAACATGATCTGCAGCTTTGGGATACCATGTTTTATTCCAAACATCCTGAAATAAGAAAACAACTATAGATGGGTTTCAACGTCTTAACTCCATTGGATTCTGAAAGAGAAACATATGTGCATGTGTTCATGAGCTTCATAAAAATTCAAGGAAAAGAAACAGAGGCATGTGCAAAAAATGACTACAGGTCGAATCTCAAAGCCTGGGAATAAAAAAAGAATAAAATCCAGTTAATGCATGAGATACCTGTCAAAAAGCATATTTGGTGATAGATTATTAACCGTAGAACAAAATGATACAGACTTAGTGAATTATAAGGAAAAATAATGCATATTTCTGCCAAGATTCGACTGATAAATGTTCTGTACCAAACATTTACATCTTAAAGTGGAAAATGCACTTGACGTTGTTGTTTGCCTTCACCCGAAAGCAGAGCAAATACTTCAGCCCAATATGTTGGACACAAATGTAAAGGAAGTCAAATTCATTGTAAATTATTACCACATACACCATATAAAGTGCTTGGGATTAATTATTCAAACATATACAATATCATACTTACCACAAAATTTTCATTCACCAACAGTGAAGGCTTTTGTTCTGTCAGTTTCTATAACTTTATAGTTTTAGTTTTACCTGCGACTCTTAACAATATATGTAGCTCATAATGCTAAGTATTAAACAGAACTGAGAAACAGAGAAGAAAGATGGGGAGACTCCTTTTCATTCAAAATACACTATATATCCTTTGAGTTCTGGTTTTCTACTCCAGATGGCTTCATACAGGCAGGCCCATTATCTATCAATGGAACATTAGGTGTAGATAGTTCATTTTCTTGTTCCATTCAGTGGAGTTAAATTCCTTGTCCTGATGTTGCATTCCTCTTTGCTTCATTGTAAATTTTGGTTTCTTGTCGTATTGGGATGGGGTGGCAGTAATTGGATATTGTTCCCTCACTCGAGCCTGCAGTTGGTAGGCCAAATACCTTGTCGAGGTGACTGAGATGAAGGTCAACAATTAAATTGGACTGAGTTTTCATAGTATTTTACACAGGTTTTTAAGTGCGTAAGTGTGTGAAAACTGATCGAAAGACATAAAGATGCACCAAAACTTCTATAATTTCATGAAAAGAAAACAAAACTAACTAATAAATAGTCGCTATTTCCAATCCACAATGTGAACTTGCGTAACAAAAGGATGTTAGACAAGAAGTGAAACTCGCTAAATTCCTCCCTCAGTATTACTCCAAACACTTTGAATACCATAACAATGTTTCTTGTTCCATCTTTAACAAGATCTCTTTAGCTGTTTTTGCATGACATGATAAGCATATTTTATACACTTATTCGGGATCTAAAATATTGACATTTCGTAGTTCTTTTAATGAAATTATAGCCTAATTTATTATATAATGTATTATTAGGTGAAAATCGATGAAAGGAAAGGAAGTGGAATTGAAAGAAAGTAGGAAAATTGACGAAAAGGGACAAGATCCAAAGTTTGGGGATTAAAGTGTAAATATTCAAAAGTTGTGCCGAAACTCACGATGAAGATTAAAGAATACTAGGGGTCACTTGGATGCAATTAGAAGTCAAAATAAGTGAAATATGACCAAAAAAATTTTACAAATCAATTTTCAACCACACAAGGATGTTCCAAATTTTCAGCCGGAGATTGAGACTCAATTTTAGCCCAATAAACGTTCGAATTGGAAAAAAGCTACTTCTCGTAAAATTGTAGCTATTGGAATTATCTTTACAACTCAATTTAAATCGACTCAATCGAATATCGAGAGAGAAAGATATCATAATATACTAAAGGAGATACAGTGCTGAAATTTTCCCAAGGGGAGGAGCCACTACGCTGTCTTCACGGCGCCTCCTGAGGGTATCTAGGTCGCTTTTTGACCCATTTTAAAACCTATGAAAACCCTAAATTCAACACAAATGTGAATAGTATAAATACAAGTATCTGACACTTTTGAGGGGGTTCCATACAATTTGGGGAAGAAAAACAATAATCATCAAGATCAAAGAGCAAAAGCTAGGGTTTGAAGACTTTTGGGGTTGAAGAAGATTTTTGGTGCAAAATTCAATTCTTTTCATGATCAAGATTTCAAAACCCAGTTATGAACTCTATACTTTTTATTGTTCTTTCATTATTATGAGTAATTAATAGCTCGGGCAAAAATGTAATCTATGTGTGACCATTTATTTCTTTTATTCAAGATTGTAGTTCTTTAAATGCATGTGTTGATTTTATTCATAAATTTAACGCTTTGAATTATTTGGTCAATTAATCAATAATTTTGTGAATCTATTATGAATCGATAGATGAGTTTTAGATTTAGACCACATAGTAAAATTCGTATAGAGATACATATACTAATTATTGCGGTCATTAGATGAATTATTAGAACTAATGCTTCATTTAACTAAAATTGATTCACATAAAGATATGGAATTAAATTAATTAAATAGACTCAATGAGAACTCAAGAGGGGTAAATTGAATGCTTTAAAAGAATTCAATCGAATACTACAATAGTAATGAATCTTGACTGTCGAATTAAGAGAATCCATAGGTAAAATTGTAAGTCTTAGGGCCTGTTCGGTACAACTTAAAATCCAATTAAAATTGAAAATATGATCGTTATTGGTCCCACTCGTCTAATAAAAGTTAACAATAACGGCTAATTTTTCAATTTTAATCTAATTCTAATCTCTACCAAACACGCCCTTAGTATCCGCATTCATATTTTTAAAACCCAAATTCAATAAATTGTGACTGTGTACGTTAGATAATTTAGTTTAGTTAAAATAAATTAGACACCACAAACCTTATTATTTGTTTTCGATCAAATTAAAGTTATGAATAATTTAACCAATTGTTTGATAGTAGCTCCCGTGGGAACGATATCCTAACTCATTAGTCCACTATATTACTTGTTACGATCCCTACACTTGCGGGACATAAAAATTGACAACATGACACCGAAAATATTTGATCTCATTTGCTGCAAACATGAGGTCAAGTGGGCAACCCCCTTCCATAATATCTATGTCTAGGATGTCAAGCAGACCAGTTGTCTCACTCTACATATTCCAGACTCAACCAATTCAGATAATGAGCATTTCAGCAGTTCCAGCACTTCGCAGGAACTTCCTAATTGACTCGATTTTTTTATCCATCTACTCTATATCAGAAAATTGCTAAGCTCCCTGCAAGTTTGTAACTTCCAATAACAATCATCTCTGCAACTGCAAGTAGAAACTAACATTGAAACTTTAAGAAGTATGGATACTCAACAATCTCAATGCATGAACTTCATTTCAGCAATCAGCTAAAAGAAAATATAAGTGCAGTACCCCAACAAACAACCCGAGAAAATAAACATTATTAACAAGAAAGTGCATAGTCACCCAATAAAAATGAAAGCCAAATACAAACCAATTGGGGGATTTTTTTCATACCGGGCCTTTGAATCCGGTATCTTCAAACATCCAACGCTGGTCGACTGGGACCGAGACGGTTTTATCTTGGCAGCAAATTTTGGTTCGATTGGCTTTAAGGACGGAAATGGACGGCTTGGATGTAGCAGCAAGTGAGAATCCGAGAAATGGGGTTTTTTTCAAAGAAGAGGAAAATGGTTTCTGAGAGGATTCAGTTAGCAATAGTGAAGATGAAGACGCGCATTGTACCGCTATGGCCATTGATAAGCTTTTCTTTTGCTGTTTACTATGTTTCCCCCTCCAATTGTGAAACTGAAGCAGGCAATCAGCAAAGTGGGGATAAAATAGCAGCAGACAGAGGATAAGGTGCATACATGGCTATGCTTGAAAATTTTTACTTATTGGCTTATAAGTGACTTTTACCATAGATAAGTTTCGAGTTAATACCCTAAATAGTCACCGAACTTTGTCAAAAGTTCCCAGGAGGTTACCGAACTTCAAAACTTCCCTAATTAATCACTAAACTTTGCAAACAGTTCCTAGGAGGTCACTGAACTTCAACACTACCCTAAATAGTCACTGAACTTTGCTAAAACTTCTTAAGAGGTCACCGAACTTTGCAAATTGTGACCCTATACATCAATAATTTAGTGACTCCCTCAAAATTTTTTGCAAAGTTGAGTGACTAATTAGGGTAGTTTTGAAAAAGTTTAGTGACTATTTAGAGTAGTTTCGAAATTCAGTGACCTCCTAGAAACTTTTTTCGAAGTTCAATGACTAATTAGGGAAGTTTTGAAGTTCAGTAATCCCCTGAAAACTTTTAGCAAAGTTTAGTGACTATTTAGGTTATTAACCCGATAAGTTACTGATTTTAAAACTACAAATCTAGTATCAAAACAAGTGATTTATTTTTAAGAGGAAATTACAGCCACACGGATTTTTAAAATACAATTTTCACAAATCTAAAATCAACTTTAATAATACATCAATCAGGTTTTAATTAATGATTTTTAAATTAATTTTTATTTAAATCAAATTTCAAACCCTAATTTTTCATTCAGTCCCCTCTCCCTTTCTCCAAAACCGACTTATTTCTCTCCCTCTCCCCCATCTCTCTATCCCCGTCGCCACCACTCCGCTGGCACTACCACCACCTCATCGGCACCACTATCGCCTCTATCTATTATCGCATCTCACTATGTCTTTGTCGCTGGAGACCGCCATCTCCTCCGCCATTCTCCCCTTTCTATCGCAGATCTGTTATTTTTCGTTTGTTTTTTTTTTCGAGTTTGAACGGTTTTGGACAAATAGTTGTTTAGATTTGAGATGAGATCTATGTTTTGGATTTCAATATGGCGGATATGGTGGATTTGTGTGATTTGTGGAAATCATGGTGGCAAGGGCGGTGCAGTGCTTATGTTGGTGGTGTGGTGGTTTAGGTGCTGTGGGGAGGGGAGGGGGGTTTTGGTGGTCTGGCTGCAAAGGAGTGGGTCTGGCTGTGGCAGCAACGGTGAGGATGGTGATGGTAGGTGGCGACATGTTCAGATCGGTCTGTAGCTGTCGCGGGTGGTGTTGTTGTGACCGTGAGTTGGTGAATCTACAGGCAATGACGGTGATGAAATTGGTGATGGTGTGGTGGTGATTTGAGGTGTGGTGTACTGGCAATTGCATTGGTGGTTGTAGTGGATTGGGGTTAGGGTAGGGCGCGACAAAGGCGGTGGTGGTGGCGGCAATGTTGGTGTAGTGGTGGTGGTGATAACGATGGCTGTGATGTTTGAAACGTGGATTTTGCTGATGGGAAGTGATGGTGATTGTGGTGTTGGTATTGGCGCTAAAGACGACGGTGGTGTTGAGTTGGTGATGATCACAAATGATTTGTTGATTGTGACCAATAAATTGGTTGGTACGTGACCTGTAAAGAATAAATTGTGACCAATAAATAGTGTAACCTACAAATTTATTAATTTGTGACCAATAAAAGTAATATGTAACCTATAATTTGATATTTTGTGACTTATAAATTTCGTGATTTGTGATCGGTGAACAAATTGTGGCTTTTAAATTTTTAATTTGTGATCGATGAATGAACTGTGATCTATAATTTTTTTTAATTATGACCTTAAAATTTTTGATTTGTGATCACAATGCATAGATCTGTGACCTTTATATATTTATTAATAAAATTTATAATTAATTAATTAATTCATAAATAAATTTTAATGAAAACCTGATTTTTGAAATTTAAAACCTCTTGTCTTAATTTTGAAATGATGATACTAAAAACCCTGATTTATGTATTGTTCCCTATTTTCAATGAAATTTATTGTATTTAATGATATTTGAAAATAAAAATTACTTATAACAAATGACAATTACACTTGAAAATAAATTACTATTTTTATGAAACAAAAAGAGCAATTTTCATTATAATAAATCGTCGCAAACTAATAGCGAGATGAAGAAAGAAATACAATCGCACAATCATTCCAGTTGCAAT
>OU503037.1:41784055-41800346 GCA_912172775.2 Fraxinus pennsylvanica | reverse complement strand
TATATATTTATTAATAAAATACATAATTAATTATTTAATTAAATCATAAATAAATTTTAATTAAAATCAGATTTTTGAAATTTAAAACCTATATCCTTAATTTTGAATTAGTGTTTACTAAAAACCTGATTTATGTATTGTTTCTTATTTTCAATGAAATTTACTGTATTTAATGATATTTGAAAATAAAAATTACTTATAACAAATGACAATTACACTTGAAAATAAATTACTATTTTTATGAAACAAAAAGAGCAATTTTCATTATAATAAATCGTCGCAAACTAATAGCGAGATGAAGAAAGAAATACAATCGCACAATCATTCCAGTTGCAATTGGTTCGATAAAGCATACATATTATTCTATTTCTATCTCTAGTTATGGAATAGTATGACCTACGTACCTCTCTATGTAAAGTTAAAATATCATAATTCGCTGCCAACACTTCCTCGGTCGAGTCCGTCGCACCGGACTTGCTTAGTGCTATTTATCTCTCATCTGTGATTTGCGGACTACTGCGCATGGAGTGAGATTTACCTAGTATGCACTCACAGTGATCAGATTTCCGTCTTTCGGAGTGGTCGGGGCTCTACTAACTGGTAGCGATTGTGAATTTCTACGTCAACAAAAAAGAAAATATATCAAAAATTAATAAAGCATTTAGAGCGAAAATGTACGAGAACTTTAAATTGTGAATAAGTTAAAGAGTAAGTCATCGCATTCGACCACACCAATCTATAGCACCCTCTCATTTGCAAAATTGATTGAGTCCCTATTTAAGCGCAAAAGATTTTGCATCGACCGATAAATAATGTATAGAAATATGTTACTACTATACTAAAGTGAATCTTGAAATATAGCCCCAACCCAAAAACAAGCCTCGAGTCATTTCACATACCCATTTAAGAATTTGGCCACAAACATTCTTTAGCAAGTGCAATTTACTCTACCTTGCCCCAACCCCAACTGAATCACGGACAAAAAATTCACCAACCCTTTCAACTAAATCATCCATGCCTTTGAGAAGCGATGTTGCCTAGTCGATGATATACTTTGGTGGCTTTGTGAAACACTGAATGATAATTCACTTTCACTATCGAAGAGTAAATTTTCAATTTGAAACTTTCAAAAATTTAACATTTTTCGGTAGGTAAAAAACTTTACAATTCTTGAAATTTCGAGTCTTGTAATGAATTTTTCTTCTCATAAAAGAGTTAAATTAGTAAATGTTATTTTATAAAAATATTATTACTATTTAAAGCATAAAATCAACTTACAGTTAGAATTTTACAAAATTTTCTTAACTTCTACAAAATATTTTATTTAATTTATTCTTTTTTGAATGGTTTCAAGTTTCGTCGAGTATTTTGGAGTTAAATATCTTAATTATGATTAAACTTTAACAAATATATTCTAGTTGCTATTAAATTTTTCTTAAATTCGTTCTCAAATGTTTTGTGATTATAGTTGAATTTTAAAATTTATTCAAATAATCACTAACTTACCAAAATATTATTTCGTCGATTTCTTTGTCTGTCGTGTCATCAATCAACATGAAACTTTTATTATATTGTACTAAAAGAGAGGTTTCTTCCTCACCAAAGGAAAGTCCTACTGAACTTTAAAAATGGCAACTTTTCAGTCAACTCCAATCTCTCTCTCTCCAAAACTCTCACATTTTCTTCCCAGATTCCAAACCCTTTCAAAATCCCTCATTTTCCCCTCAATTTCAAACCCTAAACCCAAACCCTCCCTCAAATTCAAGAATAAAATGTCAGTTAGAACTCAAACCCAAGCATCAGGCACTGATCTTGATCCAAGCCTGATGCAACAGGCCATTCAGCTGGTCCAATCATCGCCGCCCACGTGGCAATCTGCCATCTTCAGCAATCTTGTGATCTTTCTTCTGGGCTCTCCTCTTCTGGTATCTGGATTGTCTTTTCCAGGCATTGGGGCTGCTTTCTTGCTTGGTACCCTCACTTGGCGGGCTTTTGGCCCTTCTGGGTTCCTTCTTGTGGCTACCTACTTTGTCATTGTAAGCTGAATTTTTCTTGATCTATTTTGTATCTTTATTAATTTTGATAAATGGGTATTGGAATTTGGAAGTGTATAAATTGCTTTTGATTGAATGCACTTGTATGATTAATGTTGTGGAGTACCGTATGATCATAATGTTGAGTGAATTGATCTGTGGAAAGAAAAGAAGAAATATTATTTTGATTTAATTTTTTTGCTGGTTTCCATTATTTGGTTTTGGTGGGTGCTTAAAGAAAGAAAGCGAAGATGATGAAAAATGGCTAAAGTTCTGGATTTCAGAAGTTTTTAGTATTTTTAGTTTGAAATGCGAATCAATTAATTGGGAAAATTGCCAGGGCACAGCAGCGACGAAGGTGAAAATGGCTCAAAAGGAGGCGCAAGGGGTTGCGGAAAAGAGGAAAGGAAGAAGAGGGCCAGGAAGTGTGATTGGTTCGAGTGCTGCTGGCTGTTTTTGTGCTTTCCTGTCCATCAATGGGATTGGTGGTGAGGCATTTGCTCGCCTTTGGGAACTTGGATTTGTTGCCAGTTTCTGTACGAAACTAAGTGATACAGTCTCAAGTGAGATAGGGAAGGCGTATGGCAAAACGACGTCAGTACTACTCATACTTCAATAGTTCCATCTGCCATTCTTATGCAGAAATTAACTCCATTCTTGATTCTTATAGCGATACTCTTTGTTTCCCTTTTGCTCGGCTCCCACAAAATGAAAGAACTATGTCTTTTGTTCACTACAGTTTTGTCTCAAATGGTTATTGTCCTTGCCAGAGCTAGTGTCTTGATTTTAGTTAACTTGAATGATATTATTGTCTTTGCAGTTATTTAGTCACAACATTCAAGATAGTTCCGAGGGGAACGGAAGGGGCAGTTAGCGTTGAGGGAACTCTCACTGGACTTCTAGCTTCTATGCTTCTTGCTTCTATTGGTTGTCTAATGGGTGAGGTAGGATTTGCTCTCCCTCTCTTATCAAATTATTTTCAAGGAGGATCGGTCAGTTCCTCCATGTTTTCTTAGTTTTGTAATTCTTCATTTGCTTTCGTTATAACATTTATAACACAAACCTAATAAAAATAAATCAATCGAATTGTGCAAGTATACAAAGACGATTGGGGCTAGATGAATGATTGAACTATTTAGATACAAGTGATAGACAAAAAGAGCGCGGTGTTTCTTGATGCAGAATCATTATGAAATGAGACACTTTCCTTTTGTTGTGAAAGATTATATATGTTTGGAACACATTTCAACTACAACTTTGCATATGGCTAATCAAGAAACTACGCTGCAACAGATAAACGCTCTCGAAGCCATCATATGCGTTGTTGCTTCCCAGATTGCTAACCTTGGTGAGAGTATTATAGGTGCTGCCCTCCAAGAGAAAGAAGGATTCCAATGGGTTAGTGATTAATTTAAACCCATTTTCATGCATTCCTATTATCGTGTTTCTAAAGATGAATGACATGCTTTTGGTTCATGTGAGCTTAATCACCGGCACCTTTCATAGTTGAGCAAACATATCTTCCTTTCTTCTGTGTTTAAGCTTGCTTGCAAGTGAATTGAGCATGTCTAATTACCGTCTTAACTCTTGCTTTTATTATCCTTATTTCACCTTATTCTCTTTCTTGATTTGCAGCTCAACAACGATGTTGTTAATATCATCAATATATCTATGGGAAGCATTTTAGCAGTCCTCATCCAGCAAATAGTTCTCCAAAGTTGGCATGCATAGTTTACAAAATTAGTCTGCTAGCACAATCTCCTTGCTGCGTGTCCATGAAATCATGCTTGTCAATGCTGAAGAATCTATAAATATCAAAAAAGGAAAAAGGAAGAGCAAAGGATACAAATGTGCTACTCACTCTCAGATTCTCCGTTTGTCATACCAAAAACGTTGCATGATTTGATGATTCTTACTCTCCTAGTGTAACATTAGATATCTTCATCTGTAAATTCCATTTCTTGAAGCCCAATGGTACAAATCTAGCAGGGTATTGACGTTATTCGCAGAGTAAATTATCAAATTTTCATCGTCATACCTTGTGTTATATGTTTTGTTTCTGTTTTAGAGTAGCATGTCCCATACAAGCAACAAAGGGTGACATCTCCATTATATGATAATAATCTTCAATGCGCTCTCCAGTCGGTCGATTTGAATGCAAATTGAAAAGGTAGATTCGGTTAATTGAGAACATCCAACTTCAAATATCAAAGTTAAAGAAGAACTACATCATTTTCTTCGTTTTGACGACAATGGAAAAGTAGTAAAATAAAAACAAACCTACATACAAGAGAGAGGACAATGGAACACTAGCACAATGGAACAAACCTACGTACAAGAGACGTTATATGTTCCCCCACAGCTAACTGCTCAAGCAAATCGAGCACGATAAGGCATGGATCCTAACCATTGCATGGGTAAAACGCTTGGAGCATGATTCAGAATTGCCTTCTCCGTTTTGAGTTATTACCATGCAACTGAGGATGGTGTTGGAAGGTTCGCAAGGGAGAACTTGTGTCAGGCACAAATACAGCAGAATCAGATGGCTTCTGGTAGTTTTTAGACCAGTTAAGCACCGATGATGTAGGTGGAGAAAGGATCTGTGGCACCGTAAAAAATGCATCTGGTGCCTGCCCGAAACACTCGTCACCATCCAATTCTCCAACTGCGGCTTGAAAACTCGAGGAGCGATCTGATCCTTGCTTCCCGCTATCAGCCTGATAGGATTATCAATATAGAAGACATAAATTAAGGTTGGTGAACATTAACAAAACAATTGCAACTAAAGTGTTTAATGCTTCATAAATTGATGAAGTATAAACAATATTGTTCCACGGAAATACACCAATAAATCAGTTCGTCACAATTTTTGGTAGTTCATTCTCACAGCACCAAGATTTAGTGCCAAAGAAAGCCTATACTAGACCACCATTTAAAATTGTCGCCAATCAAAATCCTTAACCGCACCAGCTCCACCACTAACTTGCAGAAGTGATACTTAAAAATCAAACCATATACATGAGCTAAATGATTTTTCCAGTTTTCAACCTTGCCTCGAGCTGGAAATCAAGTTCATGGAATTTAAATGAGTAACTGCAGCTTCATATGAAATTGGACAATACGTGTACAGGTGCATGGGCACAAATCCACAGGGAAGGGTTGCATGCATTTCTTTTTTCTTTATTTATTTATTTATATTTTTTCCTTTTGGTAGGGGAGCTGGATGGATAGAGATGACTTCAACCCTATCTCAAAATTGTTGCACAGACATTTTTTCTTCTTTCCTTTTTCCTGTAGACTAGCTTGACCCCTTCTTTAGATAAAGAATTTCCAGATTTGTATATGCCCATATGATGGAATGGAGAAACTCTTACATAATGTGTAATGTATCAATTAGTTTTTTCCAATGGGGGAGATGGCTGCATAGACTAAAGCATTTGATTGCTAATCCATTGTATGAGTTGTTTCTGTTGAGGGATCAAATCCCTTTTGTTGATGACTTGATTTATCTTTCAAAATTTCCAAATCTTAGTTAGGCGTGATAAATGCAATCCTAATTGAAGATTAACCAAAAAAGACCCTAGGGTTGTACTGTCCGCACCCAGGATGTGAACTTCATGTTTACGGAATATTTGGAGAGAGAAAATCGAAGGAAGTGAAATTAAAAGATGGCCAACATAAATTGATGGAATTTACGACTCACGTCATACCTTGAATGAGCCATCATCCATGAAATTATAGTTCTGACTGAAATCACCAAGAAAATCATCTAACTGCCATTGGGAAACTTCAGTTACTGAACCTCCAGTAGAAGGTACATATGATGATATAAAACCCTCACCACCATTGGCTTGGAGAGGTAAAGCTTTGACACGTTGACCAGTCGATGACACGGGGCTGGTCCGCTTTTGAAGTGGACAAGGCTCTGTTTCTGAGGTTTTCTCATCACAAAGGGACTTACCCAAGGACACTGATGGACCAGGTTCGGCAGCTTCAAGGCCTACTTTAACTCCGGTAAGTAAAAACCTTTTGTGAGCAGACACCAAGGGGTTTGCTGTGTGTATAGCAACATCACACTTCCTGCAAAGTAAAGCTCGATCCTCTAGGCAAAAGAAATAACCAAATGTTTCCTGCAAAAAGGTGGAAGGATGTCAAATCCCTAATAGGGAAATAATGACACTTATGGGTTCTGTCTAAAAATATTACCACAAAAGAACAAGATTAAGATGGTGAAGCTCAAATTGAAAGCCCACATATCTGGTGGGAGAAAGAAGAAATAAAACAAAAGAATCTTCCTTGAAAAATTAAATTTCCCAACCATGAAAACCTAATGTTACCAAATTAGAGATAATCAAACACTTCAAGCGCTAAATGGTACAATGTCCAGGTAACATTAATGTAAGTATTTCCGCAGATCTGACACAAGATAATGACATGAAAAATCTAATGCTTGGAAAAGATAGTTTGATGCCTAAATATATCTACATGTGTTGTATGATTGAGATGAAACCAAGATACTTAACAGCTCTGTGAATAAACATAGCATGGGCCACATTATCAATCAGAAATCACCCCTATAAAAGCTCTAAGACGAAAATAATATGCAGTTTGGTCAATCGCACCTTACCATGTAGTCATGTAGATGGAGGTGTAGCTTATTTGAAGCTTGCATTTGAATGTGATCTGATGTCAAACGTGGAACTTCTGAAATTCAGCATGGACTAAAGAAAATACTTTATAGTTCTTAGCCTAACTCACTAATTTATAAATAGAGATAAAAGCAATAGATTCTCCTATTTCAAGCCAGCATTTAGTTCATACGCTGCACACATGTGTTTCGGTCCCATATCAACACCAGCCCACGAGAAAAAAAGAAGGGTATACCAGGGGCTAGATACAGCATTTTTTACTAGAACGGAGATTTTTAGTAGCAATGCACAAACCTCACACATGCAAGGGCGAAGCCAGCACCCGGCGAGCCACATGAGTGGTTTTACATTTTAGGGCATTTATGTATTGATATTGAAGAATATTTTTATATTATTTAAATAAATATTAAACGATCGCCCTAGCTTACTCGAATTCCTAGATCCGCCCCTACACACACAGAGCATCTTTTTGGCATCCTAAAGATGATTCAATTACAATGCATGAAGATTCTTGGTTCAAGACAAGCTTTTCAGATTAAATTTGGTACTCCATCCTGTGGCAGACATATGCTTTGAGCCAAGCAGTAGGGTACGTTTTTATAGGAAAAGATGCCATGAAAAAAGGAAATTAATTTCAACCCAACACCGCAGGACAAACATACAACCATTAAATTTGGAGTCAGCTACATGAATCATTAGTCGTCGTTCCACAATCCATTGAGAGATCTAAAACAACTAGATCTTTAGCAACTCCACAAGCTAAGTTAATTTAGGTCTACCCCTCCCTCTTCTACATAGCTCTACGAATTTGCATCACACTTATAACAGGAGCCTCTTTACAAGAAGAAGAGTATGACCCGACAACATTACTCTTCCTTCCCTTAATTTATTCTCAATCAAATAAAGTGTTCTCATTTCTAATCTTATCCATCTAAGTATTATGAGTCTTGCACGTCCATCTTAGCATCCTATTTCCACGGTATTTAATCTTATGAACATCTTGACCTTTAACGGCCCCCACACTTAGATCATAACTGGCGCAATCAATTTCACTAGGACTTATCATTTTACCTTAATAAAATCTTCCTCTCAGATACAATTCCCCTAACCCTGCTTCATTTCATCTACCCCGCTCTAATCCTGTGTATTTCTTCCTCTTCAATCCCACCGTCCTTACTGATAATTGGGCTTGGGTAAAAGGCTTAAACAATCACTTTCAGAACAACCCAATCCTCAGTGGTAACTCCATAATTATCCTTAGTTATCCTGCTACTAATTACTAAATGATATTGCATGTATTCTATCGTAATTCTTCTTAACCTAAAGCCTTCAGATTTCAAAGTACCACTACTTCAAAATTATGCCATCAACGAATTACATATACCGATATACCTCACCTTGAATACATGCTAATGCTATAAGCTCGTTTAATAGTAGTGAACAAAAAGACAAGGATACAAGCAAAACCTTGCATTTTAGCAAGAAAAAAAATACAAGTAAACTAAATAAAAATCTGGACACCTTTGCAAAAAGCATTAAAATAATAAAGCATATCCATCATAAGTTCATAATATTGGCTTTGGACTTTGGAGCCACATGAAACAAAAAATAGATAATAAAATATGTCCCCTTATGATTGGTATATTCCCAGTTAAGTCACACAGATCACCATATCCCCAAAATATAATATTACTAATTTATCACAACATCCAACTAACTAAAGAAAATACAAAATATTTATTACCTGACAGATGTCACACTTGGGCATCTGACTGGAAGAGTTAGTGAGAAGAACCCTCTGGTGCTTACTGGCGAGTTTGTTGGCAGCGTGCACCTTCTGATCACAATACCTGCACAGCGCCGCCTCGTCGGCGCAACACAGTAAAACCGCCTCCTCCACCCCACAGGCGTTGCACTGAATCTTCATCCTAACTCGGCTCCAATCTCGATCTTCCAAGTAGGTGAGATTTGTTAAAGCTATGAATAGCAGAATAGGGGATGGTAGCGTGTGGTACAAGAGGGTTTATGAATGTGTACTGATGCTTTTAATTGACACGGGACTGGACGGGACGGGACGGGACATAATGAAGATATTTATTATTTATCAGCAATTGGAGTTTGAGAAAATAGAAAGGCAGTTCCCCCTAAGGGAATAAATAAATAATCATTTTTTATAATTTCCTTTTTCTTTTCAAATTTAAATAAATTATTTAATTATTATACATCATTAAAACCAAACTGAACGTGAAATAAGAAGATTAAATTATAACATTATGGAATACTCAAGGGTTTTGTAGGCAAAATAATGATTATCGTGTACAGATTGATGACGTTAAAGAGAGATAAAGAGAAAAAAATGAAAAGAAAGAAATTCAATTACTATGATTCACATCGTTAATTTATACATAATGATTTACAATTAGCATTACTCAATTTTTTATACATTCACATCTTTTAAATATTGTCGATAAATTGGCGGATGTTGTGTTAATTTCATCATGGTCACTTATCTTTCTACTTAGTGTCGAGATGATACTAAACTTTAATTTGTTTCATAATGACCACCAAATTTTTCACTTAGTATCACAATAATTACCAAACTTTAATTTGTTTCACCATGGCAACTGAACTTTGTAGGATAAGCAGCACAGGGGTCTTTAACCTTTGAACATTTTGACGATGTGCTCCCAAACCTTAAATTTCTAGAACTTGGAACCTCGAAGCTTTCAAATGTTCAAGCTCGAGGCCTTTTACAGTGGAAAATGTCAAAATTTGAATGCAATGATTGATGTACCTTTAATTTGATTTAAAACAAAAGAAAATAAATAACTTTCAAAATAGTATGAATCACATGAATTTTTTTGAATTGATTAAAGTGATAGAACTCACATTTCACCAATCATTTATTCACTTTAACTTAAGGGTGTGTTTGATAACACCCATTTGCCATGGAAAATGAAAAGAAGTTCCATTTTTCTTGAAATTGTGTTGTTTGATGGCCAACTTTTTCCATGGAAATTGTGCCTTTGATTTTCCACAGACGCGCCTCTTTCTAGGCGTGGAAGGAAAATGTTTTTTCAAGTTTTAGGTGGAAAAAGTTTTTTCTGGTCTGCTGTCTTTTTTTTTTTTTTAGCAATGGAAACAAATTTGATAATCAAGTGTAAAAAAAAATTTCACTTTCATGGACAATTTTGATGCAAACGAAGGCCAAACGAACACTAAACTTTGATGAAAAAATGATTTTTTAGGAAATAAATTTTTTTTTTTCGTTTTTTTTTAACTTTTTCGCAATAGAAACAAATTTTATAACTAATTGTGGAAAAAAATATCACTTTAATGGACAATTTCCATATAAAACAAAGCCAAACGAATAGAAAATTTAAAAATTTTCTAGGTGGAAAATTATACCAATCAAATACACTTGAAATCATTTTCCCTGCAAAACATTTTTTAGGCAAATCTTTTCCCTGTAAAACATTTTCTTTCCACCCATTTTCCACCCTTACAATCAAACGCACCCTAATATCTTGTATTTATGACGATAATCATTCCAAGTTGATGGTCAAGTGTTCTTAAATTATTCGACTTCCAATTGATAAACTATTTCTTGTATCTCTATGAAAATAACAACTAATAGAAAACACGGTAAACTTGAGAAAATTCTTTCATTGGCCACACAATTTCAAGGCTATATATATATCCTTCATGCAAATTATGAAGCTCGTTATCACGAGCAAACAATACAAGTATTACTCTTCGCGTCAACGTGGTTCTCAAATTGTTCAAATTTTTAGTTGGATAAAAAGAACACAATAAAATCCAATTACAACTACTCAACCTAGAATTCATAATTTGAAGTCTTAAACACAAAAGTATATTCAAATATACCCAACGATTACATTGTTTGTCCTAATGGTAAAAAGAGAAAAAAGTAAAAATCGCAACTTAAAGCTTCATGGTAAATAAGTAGGTCGGGTCGGGCCATGGTCTATTGTTGAAACCACTCCAATAGAAAAGTAAAGATATGAAACTAGAACACAGAAAACGTTATATTTGGAACCGAAAACAGAACCTATAAATATGAGGTAACGCTTAGAGAGAGCTGTAAACAAAAGGAATTCTTCTTTACTTGTAAATTCTTATGCTTCCAATTACACAGGTTGTTTCGAGAACTGAAAAATTTCACAAATTCTGATCAATTTTTCAAGGGGATTTTTCGTAGATGTTACTAAACTTGAAAAGTACACCAAAATTTCTCACTTTTACCGTTGGTGCTAAAAATGTCATTTTTTGTATGAAATGTCCAACTTACCCTTAGTGATACATTTTTAGGAGTATTTAATGATCGTTAATGCTTGACTTGAATGTCATTAATCACATGAAGTGATGATTTAATTTTTGTATTCTAAATATTGGGTAATATTGATTTTGTTAATTAAAAAAAAAAGATTTTGAAAAGTGAATATAAACCAATTTCTTATACCATTAAAAAACTCCGACTTTCTAACAATATTCACCATTCCTTTATCAAAAAGACATTACTATTGGATCCATCAACTATTTCGAAAAGGTTTACATATTACAATTGTTTATATTTTTATCTTATAACTTACTACTTTTGAAATGATAAATACAACATGGTCGTATTTATTCGAATTTTTCGAAATTATTATTCATTTTGGTTTTTCAAATCTTTCGAGATAAAGATATCAATATCATCTACAAAATGTTGTGAAGGATACCATATTTAATTAAGCATTGAGTTATTTATTGGGAAGATGTTGTCATATAGTAGTTGAGAATTGATTATCACCATTAATATTTTGAATAATTTATTCCAATCAAACCAAATAAATATTTTGAAGGATTGTCTCTTCAATGATTTACTGTGCAAAATATTTGGGATAAAGATTTTGTCATTAGTAGTATAATATTGGTGACCACACTTGATGTGATGAAGATGTGATGAAGAATTTGTTCCAATCATCCACATATATGCTTCCCCGTCAGTTCTGATAGTTCAACTGTGGAATTTGACATTTAGAAAACGTCGGGTTAGACATTTCAACCATTGATCTCGACATTTCGAAACTCTTGAGATAGACATTTCAATTGTCGAATTCGACACCTGAAAACCGTCGGGATAGACATTTCAACTATCGGTTTGACATTTACTATTGTATGGATTTACTATTCGAATGTGCCACTTTCATACTATTAAATGCTGACATATTGATTGTGTAGAATTCTTACCGTTGCAATATCAACTTTTTAGATATGAATAATCATATGAGATTCATCGTGTCGCGTTGGGGAAAGTTTGTTCATGTGAATGATAGATGGAAATGGAGAGGGACAAAATCACCCACACGACGCAAGCGATCTAGATTCGAGTTTACCCTACAAATAAGGGAAAGCACTTGATGTGGTATAGTTGGCCATAATCGGACCATATGTTCTAACTCCATTGTAACACCAGTCAAGTACATAGGCTTGATGTCTAAAACTGGTTGAAGTTGCATTTTGCATGACCGAATGAGGCGTTGTACATTTTTGAGTTATGTTATCATTATTGTTTGCAAACATCAATTGTGTAGCAATAACTTCACATCAAATTTTTCACATACACAGATTAGTTCATTACATTTGGACAGTTCAACTGTCGGTCCCAACATAATATTTATGTTCTTAACTTGTCCATCATTGTTTTTTGCATGTTACACTGGCGCTATACGTTCTATAGTTATATTATCACCGACGTTTCATAACCATTTGGAAACATTTGTCGTGTTTAAGTTCATAAGCAAAATATTTCGTCACATCCCGAAAGTTAAACTGTCAGGCCTAATAGAAGGTTCCCGTGATTCTCGACAGTTGGTTGCAAACTTGACTACAAATAAGATGCATAAATGATATGTTGTTGCACAACATTCAGTACAAACGTTACCATATAAATCCATGACAAAACAGCAATAAATCATTATAGCATATGACATGCGCAAATTTTGCCCACATCAATGGTCGTCGAATTCTTAGAGGTGCATAAGCACAGATATGTACAATCTCTAAAGCGTGTTCATAATCAAATTCTTGGAGAATTGTCCCTACTATGGTCATTTAGCACACAACCACCAAATAGTGTTTATCATAGCATTAACAAACTTCTTGGGCACCAATTATTGACTCATTTTCTCATCCATGGTATCATCCAACATTGTAGTATCATCTGCATTTAAATCATGAGAAGGCATTCAACATTAGTTTTTCAACTCAACGTGCTTATAGTATATAATCAGAATTTAACTTAGTATAACTTCTCCAATACAAAACATATCCCGCCTCCATCACGTCACAGCCCGAGGGAACTTCCTCATTGTCCAGGCATGATACTTTAGGCTCTATGCCTCCTCCATCTAGTTGAAAACAACATTTACAGTATTAACAAAATGTCAACGATTTCTAGTTTGTTTACTAGGGAATAAGATGGGAGTATTTAAAATTTTGAATTCCTCATAATAACGTACATACCATTCACATCTTGGTTGTCACTAGGCAATAGACCATCCGGTCATTCAAGCACACCTTTGGGTTCGATACCTCTTCCAACTAGTTGAAAACATCAATTGCAATATTAACAGACATGTTGTCGATACCTAGTTTGTGTACTACTAAAATGATTGAGAATATTTATTAATCTGAACTTTAAAACAATGTTATAAAAATCGAACTGGGCCGACCGGTTCAACAGGAAAAACCTTGAACCGGCCTCTAATCCGATCTGGTACTTATACATTAACCGAAAAACAAACAACCGGCTAATAAACCATCAACCCGGGTGGTTTAACCATGAACTGGAAAATCGGCCGCGATTTTTCTCGTTAATCCGGTTAATATAATTTTTTTTTTACAAAAAACTTTAACTATCTTGATGGGTCACCTATTGCAATAGAAGTCCCACATAACTTTTTTATACAAGTTATATTCTTTTAGCTCCTTTTTAAAGAAGATTCTTCTTTCAATGTTTTAGTAATCTTCCAATGTGGGATACTAGCTTCTTTTAATATAAAACTCTTCTTCCTTTATTGTAGTAATCTTGCAACGTGGGATACTAGCCAATTGCCAATTCTAAGTGTTTAATAGTTTACTTCATCATTTTCATTAAAAAAATCATAACCCCCAACAAGATTATAATCACCAACAATTTCAATTTGAACAAAGCAAATTATTTTGGACATATTAATTGTTAGTTTTTGAGATTATAAAATAAATTACCATAATAAATCTAATTAACAAATATGGATTATATTTACTTTGAATTAGTAAACTAAAATTAAAAAAACTATTATAGTTATGATATTTTATAGTTTATTTGTGTATTTATTTATTTATTTTGTCATCCGGTTCGACCATCTTCTTTTTTTAGGTCTATACCCAGATCGATTTTTAAAACATTGCTTTTAAACAATTAAAACACATACCTTATTGCACATTTTTAGTAACACTGGGCAACATGCATCTGCCGCAGGAGCAGGGGCAGTAGAATAGAACGAGGTTACGTGTGTAAATATGAACTATCTTAGTCCTACAAAATTTGAGGTCACATGCTGACTGATTTCAAGTTTGACTGTTTGGAGTCACATTTCGATAAGGATTAGTTGATTCAATAGCAATTCCTCAACTTTCGATAATGCGAAACACACGTGTTTGAAAGCAATAAAAAAAAAAAAAACAAAAACATGTATAATGTTCGGATGAACCCAAGTTGGACATGTGGACAAATGGCTGTCTCAACATTTCATTTCAGTCATCTGTCGAGAATAACTAAACGAACTGGGCACTGACAACTACTGCAAACTGTGCCAATAATGAAAAGTTAGTCAAATACAGGTACATCAGACAATAGCCTTAAAGTGGAAAGATAAATAAAATTTTGCAGCATTAATATCTTTACCACTAACTTAAACAATCCTTAATCAAAAAATAAGGTCGAAAATCCACAATAGATTAAGGGAATAGAGCCGATTCAATACCTTTGCCTAACCTAGAAAAAATGTAATAAGCAAGGTAAGTTGGAATGACAAGGATTCTATGCTATCAAAAAATGCCTACCAACTTAGATGGTAAGTTATCACACGAACTATGCTTTACATTATTATATTACCAATGTACAAAAATGTCATAGCTCTTGCATGAATGAGAATGAAAAAATGGATGTATGGTTATATTAGGAATATACTCCAACTAATGGAGGTTAAATCAAATTGAAGGAATGAAGAGTTAGATGGTTAATGCAGGGTGCTAATGAAGTGGTAATATAGGCAAAAAAAAAAAAAAAGAAGAAGAAGAAGAAGAAGAAGATGAATTTTTGTTATCAGTACTCCCAAATGTATTAATTTAATGTTAACTGTAGTGCTAGCTGGCAAAAGAGCAAAGAATAAAAGGTAAGGCCCTGTTTGTTTCTGATTTTCAAATCAATTCTCCACTCAATTTTCATTTTCAACCACACATTCTTCAATAAAATAATATTTTCCATCACACCAATACTTTTTTCTTCTNCATCACATCAATACTTTTTTCTTCTTTTTCAACCACACATTTCCCATCATATCACTATTCAAAATCAATTTTTCCCTCAAAAATCCCTACCAAACAGGCTCTAAGTAACTATCTAATTCTATACACTAACAAATGCCTGATGAACTTCTCAGTCGAACAAGTTACATAAACAAAATTTAACCATAAGAAATAAACCTCAAAATTTTCAAAAGAGCTGTAAATACATGTATAATCTTGCAGAAAATTTAATAAATACTAAGATCGAATCCATTTGCATCCATGCAATAACAATTTCTGTTGAATATGAAATTTTAGAAATCAGCGAACCCTTAACACAGAATAGAAATAATGAAATATATAAAAATACATGTTAAAAAATAAAAAAAAAGACATACAAAAGCGTAAACAAGAGATAAAAAATAAAGGAATCTCATTGAAAGTTCATAAACCCTAAACAGATAGAAGTAATCGACCAAAAAGAATAAATGAAGGCAGAAAAAAGGGAACAAATACACACAACAAGAAGCAAGAGATGAAGATAACACAAAATCTCACCGGAATTTGATAAACTCTAAACGTGAAGAAAAATTCGAACAAAGAGAAATAGAAACATACACAACAAAAGGCAAGAGATGAAGATTCGTAAACGGATCAAAGTACACCTTCTGTGTAGATTTTGCATTTTTTCATGAAATTTGAAGAGTCATTCGAAGGAAGTTGAATAATACTCAAAAGAAGTTGAAGAGTTTTATCAAGATTTCAATTTCTCAATAAGAACTGAGATTTTTTTGATCGCTCGTCTGTCGTTCGGGCGACAGTCCAGCACCGGCTACCAACACACTTAGGGCATGTTTGATAGATCTTTTTTTTTTTTTAATGGAAAATGGAATTGAAATTCCATTTCTCACTTTTGCCATGTTTGATGACACTTTTTTCTCCAAGAATTGATTTTTCACCTTGCCACCTTTTCTTGGTTTTAGTTGAATTTCAATTTCTTTAATTGACAATTTTCATATAAAATAAAGCCAAATGAATACAAAAAAAAAAAAAAAA
>OU503037.1:41746558-41772624 GCA_912172775.2 Fraxinus pennsylvanica | reverse complement strand
TTCAATAAAATAATATTTTCCATCACATCAATAATTTTTTTTTCTTTTTCAACCATACATTTTCTATCATATCACTATTCAAAAATCAATTTTTCCCCCAAAAATTCCTACCAAACAAGCTCTTAATAGGCTTAGCCCCCGTTTGATCTACATTATTATCTCATTAAAATGAAAAATATGACCGTTATTCATCACATTAAAATTTAAATTTAAATTTTCTATCTCTTATGTGGATCTTAATAACGGCTGTATTTTTCATTTTCATGCTACAATAATTTGGCTCAAACAGGGCCTTAATATCAAAAAAGGGAAATGCCAATTTTAGAAGAGAAGCAATATATAGGTGAGACAAGAAAATCCCTCCTTACCTATAGCTTTGATTTCTAGTGGAAGTATACACTTAGTCCATATACCTTTACTATTGAGAGAATGAATGAACCTACTCTACTCTAGGCCTTTGGACTTTATAATCACGAGGAATTATCGCAAAAGTGAATCTTATTCACAGATATCTAATAAAGTAAAATATGTACTGCTTCTATGCCGTTTTCATAACTAATTCCAAAGTTCACATGACCGAAAGTTAGGTATATGTCAATAGCCTACATAAAATTGTTACCTTTATGATTTAAATTTATCGAGAATAAGCTTCACTTCGTGTAAAACACAATAATCACAAAATATAACAAGTTGGGTGGCGGTAGGAGTGAAAAGACATGCTTTTTGTTACTTTTCTCTATGGATATGATATTGCTTCTCTGTTGTTTACGTAGAGTGTGTTTGAACCACATTATTTTGGTGTGTATTTGGTGCATATTAAAATGAGAGAATGCATTTTTTGAAGTGATGTGATGAAGAATATGTGGTTGAAAAGAAGGAAAAGTTATTGATATGATGGAAAATATTATTTTATTGAAGAATGTGTGGCTGAAAATGAGTAGAACAATGAGAATGAAAAAAATAATGTGGCTCAAACAGGGGCTTGGAAGAATGTATTTTGGAATAGCAGATTGATGGAGAATGTGTGGTTGAAAAAGAGGGAAAAATTATTGATGTGATGGAAAATATTATTTTATTGAAGAACGTGTGGTTGAAAATGAGTAGAAAATGAGAATGAAAATTTTAATGTGACTCAAACATGGACGTAATTGGTTCTAAAATTCAAATGATCAAAAGTATGATATGTCAATAGTATACATATAATTCTTACCTTTATAATTTATATCGAGAATAAGCTTCATTTCCGCATTCTGACAAAGTAGAGGAATAATGATAAAATTTAACAAGTTGGGTGGTGGTAGGAGTTAAAAAGACATGCTTTTTGTAAAGGCCAAAAACAAAAAAATCCAACCTTTCTCTATGGAGATATGATACTAGCTAGGTTTGGTGTCCATCAACTTGAATATGTCAGCTCACGTTTCTGCAAAAACATGGACAAAATTATATTTTATATAAGATGCTATCAGACAGTTTCAGTGAATAAAATCCTACTTTTTTTTTTGTGAACCAACAAAAAAAAGTAGATTTTATTATCATTGTTTTACCCCTAAAAAATATTAAATGTTGACTGACAATATGCCATTCATAACATATTTCATGAATTAAATTGATAATTATGTTCATTAAGGAATAATAATTGATTGAAATATTTGCATGTAATGAGTTTCCAATTCTTAATTAAAGATATTTGGATAATTATGGAGATGAGAAAGATAAAAAAAATAAAATAAAAATTATGAAAATGTGACTAAACTTTAAAGACTTATCTTGCCATAATTGGATTATTTAGGCATGCTTGCTATATTGTGCTAAAGAATTGGGGATTTATTCATTTGATGAATTTGGTTATTTAAATTTATAGTTAGTACAATAATGTTAAAAGACCAGCACGAAGAATAAGGGTCTGTTTGGTAACACTTTGGCTTTTGTAGAAGAAAGGAATGGAGGGGCCCGCCCATTATTTTATTCACCTCGGGCCCCCCTCATTGTGAGGGGGGCAGTGGGGTCGTGTACCCAGACGTTTGGGCGTGTAAACACTTGCGTACATTTAGCAAAATTCATATAGTTTCTTAATCTCATAATCAGTTTTCAATTTTTTAAAAGTTCTATTAAACAAATTCTAATAGATTTTTGTAACTTCTTATTTTTCAAATTTTTTGTATATTTAGAATGCTTGTTTAACATGAATATACAATGTATTTAATAAGATTGATCAATACAATGAATGTGTTATTAATTTTTTTTTTCTTAATAAAATTTTATACTAATCAATTCACCTTAACAAATGTCCCAAGGTAACCCAATCCACTAACATCATCTTTAATGTGGCCTAATTCTTATTGAATAATGTTATTTACTATGATGATGATAAAATATTGGTAATGTGTCAGTTTACGTGAAATAATGAAATTGAGCAATTCAATTTTTATAAGAGAAAGAGATAATGAATTGTCATATCACCGATATTCAATCATCATGATGATAAATAACATTGCTCTTTCTTATTACACGTGTCACAAGTTTGGAGATAAAATTTTTTAAAACACTAATGATTGAGTGCTAATTCAAGTAAAATTTAATGACCTTTCATTTCATAGGTATTCATACTTTGATCATCGGTTTAATTAATTTTCCATACATACAAGTATCTACTAGTTGAGCAATGTCCAATTTTGAGATGCGACATTATTTTATTCTTCGATCTTTACTTATTTGATGTTTTGTTCATTATGCTTTCTCTCGCGATTTATCTCAGAAGAAACACATTCGATCATAAACCCTATTAACATTACGAAGCATTTTGAAAGTTTGCACAACATTTTACCAAAAGAGTCTAAAGCTAATAACTAGAGAATGACTATAGAGAAGGCGGGCGATCAAAGAGAAATAAGATCATGTTTGGTAAATCTTCTAGTTTGGAAATAGTTCACAACATTTACCTCGAGAGTCAAAAGCTCGCAACTAGAGAATGACTATAAAGAAAGCTCGCAAATAGAGAGAAAGCCCTGTTTGAGACAGCTTCTATTTTTTTCTAGAAGTGTCCATTGAGAAAGCACATTGGAACAATTTCTTCAAAAGCTCTTTTAAGCAGACAAAAAATTTTGAAAAAATTATTCAAAAATGTCAAAAAGATATTTCAGTCTCAAAATCAACTTTTAAAAACGATTTTAAATTATAAATAATTTTTTTTATTTAAAGAATTCAAAAGCAAGAGGAACAAATTCCCTCCAAATGATTGGGCAACAAAGCTCCCGCCAGCTTTCCTTCACCATTGCATCAGCACCTCATATTAAAGCATTCCCATTTACACTGTCTGCCAAAAATTCCCTTCATCGATTCCCCTTCTCTCTCTCTGTCTCTCTCTCTCTCTAAGATGCATACAACATATACATATATGCATTACGCAACACGCACATATATATATGTATAAAGTTGGATCTGTATGTGTAAGCCTCTCCTTTATGATTCACTTTCTTCTCGATACTTCATCTCTTTGGTGAAAAGGCACTACAGAAGCGTGAAATTGACGTCCAATTTTGAGCAATTTACTGGTCAGTTTTCTCTGTAGTTACTGAATTCTATTGAATTTTTTAAATATTTTATTTTACAATTTTCAGTTTAAAACTGTCCAGGAATTTTGCAGTTCGGTTATTGCTATGTTTTTTTAAAATTTTCTGTGAAAGTGGAAATGGATCAGTGTTGTTTGAAGATGAATATAGGATCGTAATGGGAAATAGGAATAAACAGAGATCTCAAAATTAATTTAAGCAATTAATGAAATGACGATGTTCGTATTAGAAAATTCGATTTAGATATTCTTATATGAATGCAGCCTGGGTTTGTAGAGCTTTGCAATTGTGTATAATCGTTTAATATATGTATCCTCGATTGAGTGTAATTTTAACATTAATTGCCGTATGGTTAACACATTAAAGCCCCATCAGTAGGGTTTTACAGATAATGATAGTCATTTCATCAATGGATGAAACTTTACTCGTTATATCGAAGTTACTGTGCCTGGGTAGATCGTTTTAGCTAAGTTTTAAAAAAAGAGAGAAACTTAGGGCCAAAATGATATATCTAGTTACGAATTGACCTAAGAAATTTGGCATAGTGGCGTGCTCGTGATTTGGTTTTTCCTATGGAGATGCTATCTTTAGTAGTTTTATGGTGTCCTATAGTCGGAGGATTGGTTTTGCTTCGATAAAATTTGGAGTTATAGAGAGTGAAAATGTGATTTATTGGAAAGTTATTTCAGAACTGGATATGAAGATATGAACGTTGTGGGAGTTTGGTTAATGTTTCAAATATGAAATGCTATCCTTAGTAGTTTTATGGTGTCCTATAGTCGGAGGATTGGTTTTGCTTCGATAAAATTTGGAGTTGTAGAGTGTGAAAATGTGATTTATTGGAAAGTTATTTCAAAACTAGATATGAAGATATGAACGTCGTGGGAGTTTGGTTAATGTTTCAAAAATGAAATGCTATCCTTAGTAGTTTTATGGTATCCTATAGTCGTGGGATTGGTTTTGCTTCGATAACGTTTGGAGCTATCGAGAGTGAAAATGTGATATGTTGGCAAGTTATTTCAAAACTAGACATGAAGATTTGAACGTAATGGGATTTGAATGTTATGCATGATTCAAGGAAAGGGCAAAAGGAAGCCAAGCAATAAGGCGTTTTGATATGAATTGTCGCTAAAAGAAATCACTTTATCGAGTTCGAAGTATCAACCTGACTTTGAATCTTACATTACTTTACGTCTTTTCGTTCTTGCTTATTATCATGAAGTCATTGAGGTATAAATGACTTTTAAATCACGGAAGGGTGAAAAACTAGAACAATGACAAGAAAATGCTTCCACGAGTTTACATTTGCCATCATCCATGACTTTGTTCTTGACAGAGACAATTGCGCGATCCATTTCATTCTCACCATCACTACCTTTAAGTCCCTTCAAGTTAAAGCCTTGAGAAAAAGAAGGTAAAAGACTAGTTTGAGGCTTAGATGGATCTACTAGTTGTAATCACATAAATTAATGAATTTTACATAATAAATCATATTTAAAAAAGTCTCTTTCCCGGGGATATGTTCCTTTATTCTCCTCACCTTTTTGACCCATGGTTGTTTTATGTACCAGAATCAACGTAAACCGCCTTAAATTTCTGAGTGAAAATTATTACTAGCTATAGACTGTTTGTACAATTTATCTATAATCAGTTAAATCAATTTTATTCTACATATTTTGTGAGATTCACAATTATTACTCATTTATGTACCATTCATTTTTATTCATTGATAATTTAAATCAATTATAAATAACTCCCAAAGATGTTATCGATTTAGATAGGTTAAAATCAAGACCCGACCGACACGATAGATATTTTTAACCAGCCAATGACATTCTAGTAATTTAGATGGTGAAGATTTTTTCTCTTCACTGGACCCAGACTGACTGATTCTATGATTCTCTATGAAAACAGTGACTCTGGTTATTGTCTTTTACTCTGCTCCAATTTCTATGTTGCTATTGCATAGTCTTAATGGGTTTTCGTGCTTTATTACACACACCATATGTTTCTCCACTTGCCTCTTTTTGGCAGAGAAAAGAACAAGACTACATGCGGATCTTTTTGTCTTGTTCTAGTCTTAATCGAATCGAATTATTCATTAAAATTTAATATGCTTTGATATCATGCTAAGATTTTGGGTCTCATCTTAAAATATTAGTCTTATTAAAAGGAGTAATTAAAATATTTATAAATTGATTTATGTTTTCATTTTTATTCGATGTAAGATTTTATCTCTTAACAATCTTTGGAAATAAAGATATTTTCTTTTAAAAAAGTCACTTGCGTGTAGGCATATAGCTTGTGCATAATTCTTGTTTCTCCATTGAACTTGAACAGTCGACATGTGCTAAAGATCATTAAAATGGTAGGCTAAGTGGTCACTTCTCCTGTGATAGGCAACAGGCTACGGTGCAAAATAATATTAGTTGGTTTTATACTCTTAGTCATTTTTTTTTAAAAATAAAATTAGTAAAAGCTCGGATGAGCCTAAGGTCTAAATGAGAGAAGTCCAGGTAGACTTCCCTCTCTGGATAGGTCGGGCTACACCCATCTGAACTATACGGCTTGCAAAAATCAAAACTCTCCATCAATTTGGTGTAACACTATTCCTGATTTTTAGAGGGTTTCATTGTTTCTATTTATTTACTAATATAATATAATTTTATTTTAATTTTTATATTTATAGTAAATTGTAATAGAGTAGTAAATAATAACTATTGAATAGATTAATATAAAATTACTCGATAAAATGTTTTTTTTTCTATTTTAATATTAATTTAAAATTTAAAATCAATTTAAAAATTATGTAATAATTAAAAGAAAAACGTGAAAAAACGTTTGAAAGCGTAAAACAAAAAGTGCGAAGCTAGGGGTTTTGCTTTCGTTTCATGTCTAAGTGATGTCTATGCGCGCGCTTTTTAAAACACTGGATCTAGGTATTAGACAAGAAAATGTTTTATGTTGTACAAAATTGTCATATTTACGGTCTACTTGACATGATTTTTGTTTCTTGTAGAAAAATTTCATAGAAAGCTACCTTAATAAGTGTTTGGAAATTAATTTTTATCTTTCGAAAATAAAATTAGCTAAGCGATGTTTGGTCCTTGGAAAATCTTGTAATGTTGATTTTCTTTTATATTTATGCATAATAATATTGCAGGTTATTTTATTGCCATTTGGTCTTCATTTGCACTTTATAAAGCTGCAAATGCGCACCCACTAGAAATAAAGGAAAGAAGAATAGATTATTAGGTCATTTTGTGTTGTATTCACTGGAATTCCATCAACGATTATAGTAGGGATTGCATTTTGACTTTCATTTTCTCTCTGACATTCAAAAATGTGCATTTTAAGTTGACATCACAATAGGACCCAAGGCGTTCTCTTTACTTATTGGTCAAGCTGAAAAGGATGCACCAATTGATTCCAATGTATGACTCATTTGGCATGACAGAGCAACCTGAGTAAGTTATTTTAATTTTTATTTGAAAATTAATTTTTTTTAAAAAAAAATTCAATTTTAAAAGTACTTTTAAGGGAAGTTATATTTAATCAACTTTCTTTATAAACTTTTTTAACTAAAAAAAAAAATACTTTCATAAAATTAATCAAACTTATTCAGGGTGTTTTTGATAGATATTATTGAGAAAAGAATATATTTTAAATAGTAATATAATGAGAAATATGTGGTTAAAAAGTAATGAAAAATTATTGATATGATGAAAAATATTATTTTATTAAAAAATGTGTGGTTCAAAATGAGTTTTGGAATAATATATATTGAAAGAATGTGTACCAAACATGGACTTCAAATAACTTTTGAATCTCAAAAGTCATGTCAAATGAACACTATGTAAAATAGTGTTCAATAAAAAATTGACCTAGTTTTAACCAAGTGTAAATAGAATTGCATATCTATTAGGCCATATTTAATTGCCAGATTTTTCATGGAAAATGTCACATTTTTGGTTAAAAAGTAATGAAAAATATTATTTTATTAAAAAATGTGTTGTTCAAAATGAGTTTTGGAATAATATATATTGAAAGAATGTGTACCAAACATGGACTTCAAATAACTTTTGAATCTCAAAAGTCATGTCAAATGAACACTACGTAAAATAGTGTTCAATAAAAAATTGACCTAGTTTTAACCAAGTGTAAATAGAATTGCATATCTATTAGGCCATATTTAATTGCCAGATTTTTCATGGAAAATGTCACATTTGAGGAAAACAAATTCCATTTTGACCGTTTGATTTTAACGTGGAAATGAAAATCGAATTTCAAGGTACAACCACTTTGAACTGCATTTTCTTTGTTTTTAAGGAAAACGAATTCCTATAAATTTGATGAGTTTTTATTTTCCAATTAATATAGAATTGGAATTACTTTCCAAATTGCCTATTAAACGGACACTTACTTTTTATTTATAGACGATAATCAAATCAGCAGTCTCTTAGCTATACTTATTTTTCAGTAGCTAGAATGATTATTCTAGGATTTTCTTGAAACTTGACTTAGGTTTAAATTAAATTATTTTTCTAAATATTTTGCCAGACTGGAGAAAACATTTATGCTTTCAAGAATTAATATTTCCTAGATTTCAACAATATACTCTAAAATGAATACATTCAGAAATCAAAATCCCGATCTTATGCTACATTCGCCATTTAGCTCCTGATTACCATTAAAATGAGTTTTTTATGAAAAAAAAGTTTTAAAATAGTGATTTTTTGAAGAATATGTAATTAAAAATAATTTTTTTTTATCTACGTGTAAAAACGTGAGATTGAAAATAAGTTTAACAAAAATAGAGTTTTGTTTTAATAAATGTTAAACGTGGACTTAATTAAACTAATCATGCACACTACACTATAAATAATAAATCTATTTGTTACCACCATCGATGCCACGCATCAATTTTCTCACACTTGTGACTTGTGCACACACGCTTACGTCCGTAGGTTTAAAGAACTTTAGGTAGCAAAATATTTGCAATAATTGTATCGCCTTTCGAGCCAAAATTTCTTTGGTTCCATCTGCATGGCTGTGATATGCATTCCTTGTAAAGCTTCCACGAGGATTCGTCTTCGAATTCTCTTCGTCCCTGACTCCCTGGCCATCTATCTCTTTACCACCCGGAAAATCTTTCGACCACCATTACATTTTTTTGTCTTTTGTGCACCGATTCCTAGTTTTCATTTCATTCTATTGAGTATTTTATAATTTCAAGAGCATTTGTAGTTTTTTATCAAATACGGTGAGGCTTTTAATCTATTTGGCATTGCATTGCTTTGATTTTGTGTTTCTTGAATAGGTTGCGCTTTGATTGAGCGGCAATTTGATATGGGTTTCGAGTTATTTCTTGATTAAAATAGAATTTTTGATGTGCTTGACATTGATGTTGATTTTTACTTAATTTTTTAAGCTCTGAATTCTGTTTTATACGGTTTTAAATTCCCTTCCGACTGGTCCTAAACTCCATGATTTTCCTGCATGCAATCTGTTTGTGTTTTACCATTGTTAAATCTTCAACTAAAAATCTCTATTTTCTCTTCTTTCCTTCTCTAGCATTTGGCTATGCATGTATTTATGTACATGTTTGTTTATCCACACAGATAAGTACATCATGCTTTAATCGTCCTTTCTTTTTATGTATTGAACTGAACTTGCCGTACTTCATGAATTTATATAACGTGGGTTATTAAAATTTTCGATTCTAGTGTTGGGGCCTTGATGGTAGACCCCATTTTCCACCTCACACAATTCTGTGGATCCCATTTTCTTTGTTATCTCTTTCTTTATACCCGTATATTTTTTCTGGTATTGGTAAGTATGCAATATGCCTTTAAATATCGACAGTCACTAGGGGGAAAAAAAAAAGAATCAATAGTACTTCTACGGAATTGTATACTTATTGTTTCTTCATATTTACAAATTACAGTAATTCTGGAGCTATTACTTCTCAATTTGTGCTAATCAAAATGCAGGGCAATTGCTTTCGGGGACACTCGAACTGTATTGAAGTCCATTTAGGAGGGTCTTGTTCTGAACTGCCCTTATGCCTGGGAACAAGTATAACGACAACTCACAAGTCCCTAACAGTCGAGTGGCGAGGCTCGTGAGAGAAAGAGAGCTGAGAAGAACGGGCAGAGCTTCTTCAAATGATGTTCCTGATGGCATCAGAGAGTCTGAGATCTCTGGGCATGATATTTCATTACCACCCAACTTTGAACAATATTTGGAAGCAGCAGCAGTACAGGCGATTAATGGGGCGCGGGAAAGGTCTGATGGAATGCCTAACAGACAGAGATTGTTAGTGGTTGCAAATAGACTTCCTGTGTCGGCAGTTCGGAGAGGTGAGGATTCATGGTCACTAGACATAAGTGCAGGGGGTCTAGTAAGCGCTCTTCTTGGTGAGCATTTTGTCTGATTTCTTCTTTTTCATATCACTTGTTCGTTTCATTTTACCTCATGAACTTAACTATGATTTTACATGTTCATTTTTTGCCACTTTTTGTCTAACACCTGTGTCACTTAATATAGGCGTGAAGGAGTTTGAGGCACGATGGATTGGGTGGGCAGGCGTAAATGTGCCAGATGAAATCGGGCAGAAGACCCTCACTAAAGAGCTAGCTGAAAAGGTGAATAATTGTTTTTTGGTGTAATTTAATTCTTCAATACACTGAGCATCTTTTGGCTTCCTGATTTTGGAAGTATAGATATTAGAATTTTTCTGTAGAGTAATTGAGCACAACATTACTGGTTTAATTCTTTTGTCGTTCACTGCAGAGGTGCATCCCTGTTTTCCTTGATGAAGAAGTTGTTCATCAATATTACAATGGCTATTGCAATAACATATTGTGGCCCCTCTTCCACTACCTTGGTCTTCCCCAAGAGGATCGACTTGCAACTACCAGGAGTTTTCAGTCACAATTTGCTGCGTATAAGAAGGCAAACCAAATGTTTGCTGACGTAGTTAATGAACACTATGAAGAGGGTGATGTTGTTTGGTGTCATGACTACCATCTCATGTTTCTTCCCAAATGTCTGAAGGAATACAACAGCAAAATGAAAGTTGGGTGGTTTCTACATACACCCTTTCCATCATCTGAAATCCATAGGACACTACCATCTCGAAGCGAGCTTCTACGTGCAGTTCTAGCGGCCGATTTGGTTGGGTAAATCTGTATTATCAAATTAATATGGATAACATTTATCTTTTTGCATGGTCTGTGATGGTTGTAACTGCAAATTCCTATCTGAAGATTACTGGGGACGTACATTCAGAATTGGGATGGCATGTATTGCAGTTACTGCTGGAGCTCTCTTAGGATCAATTTTGCTTATATATAGCCCCTGTTTGGTTTATATAAAAATAAGATGTTTAATAGATTTTGATAAAAGTTATGATATGTGTGGTTGAAAAGTTGTGAGTCCCATAAAATATGTTGTGGAAATGAGTTTGAGGACAAATGAGAAAATGAGGGCCAAACAGGGGCATAATAAATTCTGATAAATAATTAAAGAAATTTCAAAAATTAATCTCTGTTCAATGTCTCAAAATCGTTACTTTCCAAAAAAAAAAATTATATATTTGGCAGTTTCTTAGCATTGTTATAATTACATAATACTTTCAATTTATATGTTATTACTTTTATAGATGGGTTTTGTGTGTCAACTAATTTATATAATGATGTAAAAATGCACGTCTTACTAAGTAAAAATCAAATCGTCCATCAGGTTTAAGTGATCTCATAAGATGTGTTTTTTATTTTAAATTTCTCAGGATCAAATTATACTTAAGGTCCTATGCATAATCATTGTATTGAGTTGCCAACATAAAGCATTGTGTTCCTTGATCTATCACAAGGGCAAGTTCCCCAGCAATCTACAAAGAGTCATGCCTTCAACTATTGTATTCCTCTTTATATGCCCCAAATTAATATTGCAGTCTTAACAGTTGCTACTCCATTTTCATGTCCATGATATACTGGACCATTTGGTTCATGATTTATTTTGCTGAAATATGATGGTTGCTCACCGTGTTTTATGTGCCATTAAGAATTTCATGTAGAATCACTAACAAATCATTATTATTCCTTATTACCAGTTTCCACACATACGATTATGCAAGGCATTTTGTTAGTGCCTGCACTCGTATTCTTGGACTTGAAGGTACCCCTGAAGGAGTTGAGGACCAAGGGAAGCTAACCCGTGTGGCTGCGGTCTGTATATATTACTCTGTTTTTTATGAAAAATTTGTTTCTTTTAGATTATTGTGTATATATTCATGTTATATGTTTGTCCCATAAAATTTCTACACCAAATTGAGGAATAAGTCATCCTTGTCTCATATTGTTTCTCTCCATTGGTGAATCCAGTTCCCCATTGGAATCGATTCAGATAGGTTCATTCAAGCACTTGAAGTTCCTCAAGTCCGGGAACACGTTAAAGAATTAAAAGAAAGATTTGCTGGAAGAAAGGTTATGGTTCTCTCTGTCCTCCCCTCCCCCACCCCCATGCGTGTCTTTTCCAATGCCTTTGTCTCCCCTCCCCAGACTACAGAGGCTATCTTGTAAATGGTTTTTTATTTGATAAAATTTGGGTCCTTTTTTTAATATCATGTGTAAATTTCAAAAAGAGAAGTTCAAGTCACCGATCCGAGCAACTTTTACCCATTAACACTTATGCTGAGTTTGAGTAAACTTGATTCTTTTCTATTTTCCTACATCTCCTTCCATCTGTAGCTTGTGGTTCTTCTTGGAAATTAAACATATTTGTTCAGTGACTTCAATTATTACATATTCTCACAGGTAATGCTAGGTGTGGATCGCCTCGATATGATCAAAGGAATCCCTCAAAAGATACTAGCATTTGAAAAGTTTCTTGAGGAAAACCCATACTGGCGTGATAAGGTGGTTTTGCTGCAAATTGCTGTGCCAACAAGAACTGATGTTCCTGAATGTATGGTTTTCTTCAGGCTTACTCTTACTTTCCTTTCACCTCCCTTTTGTTTTCCAGTCAATTTACAGGTTTTATATCTTTTCTTCTTAGGACGATGACATTTCATTTAGTCTCTCTTATTTGTTCTCCACAGATCAAAAACTTACAAGCCAGGTTCATGAAATTGTTGGACGGATAAATGGCAGATTTGGAACTTTAACTGCTGTCCCAATTCATCATCTAGTGAGTATATGCCGGTCAAATGTCCATAATTTAGTTTATATTTCTTAAATCACACGTATGTAGATATTTAAATTTTAGATGGTTATTCTGTAAAGTTTTAAACATTAACCACTAGTTTTGCAAACCATTTTCTCTACTTTACTATAGCTCTTCACATTGCAGTCAAAATTTTATGATATTTTTAGCATTTTGCATTCATCATATGCTAAGCAAGCATTGTTCCTCTTCTAAATTCCTTTTTCTGATAATCCTAGACATTTCAGTTTTCAAGTAGATTCTTGAGATATTTGAATCAAATTGTTATTTGTTTGCAGGATCGTTCTCTTGACTTTCATGCCTTATGTGCATTGTATTCTGTTACCGGTGAGCAGTAACGGTTATCATAGCCCATAATCTATATTCTTATTTATTTATTTTCACAGAACAAAATATTTATGTCAGTTTTTCATATTTTATAACAAGCAAAAAGTTCTTGGCTTGGCCCAAAAAATGGGGGATCAAGATTTTGCTTCATGCTTTTTCTTCCTAATGTCTGTTTCATCTTGAGTCTCAATTGTCCAGTTATCTTTAATTGCGATGATGCTGCATTAAACCTCAATGCGACTTCGGTCATTCTATATGATGTAGCTGGCTTTCTTGGTTCCTCAGGCATCTTAATTATGTAATGTTAGATCTTTATTTCTTCAATTTTGATACAAAATGCTTTGTGTAAATATTCAGTCCATTTGAAGTTGGGGAACTTGAAATTTTTGACAGTTTTCCTTTTGTCCAAATTTAGATTTCGGTTCATGTCAAACTTGAGCACTAGGAAGTAAGACTAGATTCTCCAATACTCATAGTTTTGCAGCATAGAATAGTGGTTCAGCCTGAAAAGTAGAAAGAACTCAATTCTGTTACAGTTTACTCTTTACCAATTAATATTTTCATGCCTCAAATTCATATGCTAAAAAAGTTAAATATAACGGTTAGCTAATTACTCTGTTGCCTGCCTAAACCTGCACTAGAGCAATCTGGTGATATTTTTGATGTTTGACTTGATGCGTCAGATGTAGCACTTGTCACATCTTTGAGGGATGGAATGAATCTCGTCAGCTATGAGTTTGTGGCGTGTCAAGATTCCAAAAGAGGAGTTCTCATCCTCAGCGAAGTAATTATCACTCTTCAATTTTACTTGCACTCAGCTTTTATTATTTCATGATAGTTTGCAGTTGGGTTGCCCACACACACAAATTACTATTTTTAATGCTGCAGAAGGTTTATTTTTTTATGAATGAATTTATAAGTAAGGCGTCTGGTATTTTAATTTATAGAAGCTCGATACTGGTATAATGGTATTTAACTCTTCTCACTTTTTTCAGAAGTTGAATAAAATACACAATAAATTATTCACAACCTAGTGATGTTTAAATCAGTCTCCATCTCTCATCTAACTTTTTGATAGTTCCTATTGTCATGTTATAATGCTGTATTTCCACAATCTTTGGTATACTTTCAGTTTGCAGGAGCAGCACAGTCTCTTGGTGCTGGAGCAATTCTCGTAAATCCCTGGAACATCACAGAAGTAGCTGCTGCCATAGGCCAAGCTTTGAATATGCCTGCTGAAGAAAGAGAGAAACGTCACCGCCATAACTTTGACCATGTGACCAATCATACTTCTCAACAGTGGGCTGAATTCTTCGTGAGGTTTGTGAAATTTAAGAGTGATCATCTTGTAACCTGTAAAACTTCGAAAAGTGTCCTTTTGCTTGATCAGCTAAATGCAAAAGACTTTAACTGGAATAATGACGCTCGAACTTTAATAAATTACCATGTTTAGGTTCAGTTATCCTTTTTAATTATTTTTACCTTTTCTGAACTTTAACTTATGCAAGTAATGTGGGTGTAATTTCCTGTCTTGAGTTGGCATGTGAAGTGAAAATGAAGTTTAGTAGCACCTTTTTTTTTTCTTACTTGCAAAATCAACTATACTGTGAACACTTGGAAGTGAAAATGAAGTTTAGTGGCACCTTTTTTTTCTTACTTAGAAAATCAACTATACCGTGAACGCCGTTGCTTCTTTTTTTGAGTAAATGCTGAACATTACCGGGAACTCAAGGATATGTTTACGAGTTCATGTAGTTTCCATGATATCCTCTGCAGGCATTGGCAAAACGTAATTACATTGTCTATGGTTATGCAGTTTTAGACTAATGAACTATCTATGAAATAAACCTATTAGAATACTCTCATCTTTCTATTCGAGAAAAAAGTGGAAATGTCTTCTAATATCCAGGAGAGTTGGATGAATAGCATTTCCATAATAAAATAAGTTTTGGATTTTGATTCCAACATTATCAACAGGACATGATGGTGAGAGCCATTTTCTTTTCATTTACATCAGAACCCTGTTGAACCTTAATTTTTTGGACTGGGAAGGAGTGTAGAAGAGAGAATCAGTTATTTTTTGCCAACACAGAGCTAAGAGTTCGGTAGCAAGTTATTTGATGTAAGGCTGCAGGTTAGGTACATCCCTGTTGCTTTTTGAAAGGACTTGGGTCCTGAGATCGAGGAGTCTGATACTCGGAGGCTTCAGATTAGGTATGCTTTATAGGTTCAGAAAGAAAATGGTGGTTATGTCAGGACTTGGTTTTAGGATTTCGAGAAAAAATCATGTTTATCTCCGACTTCTTTTCTGGATTTGCTTGATTCTCATTTGGAAATCCCATTCTATAGGAAAATGATAAGATGGTTATGCATGCAAATCAAGAGACATAACCTTGTCATGTTCTTATTATGTGAAGGTACAATAATGAGAATGTTGGATAGTTAATATGAACTTTAGGGTGGTTGTTAGATTTTAACCGCGATGTTTCTGTCAATGACCCAGTAATTTACTTCTATGATAGGCAACCCCCCCCTCCCCCTGCGCGGTTTTCTTCAATTTGTTTTGTAAGCTATGTTTGTTTTAAACAGGTTTGTGGTTAAGTGAATAGTCATTTCCCTTCTTGCATCCATCACGAATGGAAAGAAAAATAAAAGGATAAATAATGAGTAATTAGTATAAGTTTTGATAGAGAGAAAGAAATTACCCAACCTGCTTTAACCTGAATAAAATATGCACGGGCCCTGTTTTACTAACACTTGCTTTTATTCCCAAACCTGATGACATGAGACCTGCTTGTTCGGCAATCTTAAGTTTATTAGGATATCATATAGACCATTTATGCTTTATGGTACAGGGCATTGAATAATTAAATATAAAAGTCTTTAAAAGGTAAACTTGGCAAAGATGAGAATGATTAGTTGGAAGTGTGACTATACTAGATGGACAAACAACAATAAAAGAATTTAAGCCAACAAGAGTAGGTGACACCAATTAAGAATAAGTTAGGGGGACAACTATTTAGGTTGTTGGAGCATGTCTTCTATAAACCCGAAAGAGCTCATGCTCAAAACAATAATGCTACCCCCAATATAGCACGCTTAAAGAGGAGGAGCTATTCCACAATTCACACGTTGAGATTCGGTGAAAGATTTGATTTCATGTATCTTCTAGTAGATGCAGTGATTGATTGAATGAAGTTGTGATAAATGATTGATGTTGTCAACCTCAAATTTATTAGAATAAGGTTTAGTTTGTTGTTGATTTTATCATCCTCAAAATACTTTAGACCATCTATGCTTTGTTGTAACAAGTGTTGGGCTCTTAAAGGACAAGATGTTCATGAGATGGATGTGTGACCATATCAAAATAAATAAGATAAGAAGTGTGAATATATCAACAAGTGGCGGTAGTACAATGGAGGTTAAGGGGAGGTCAACTTAAGTGATTGAGGCATGTCTTGCTGACACTGAACGTACTAAATAATAGAATGAGAGCCAATAGAGAGGGGAGAAGTGGAGAGGAGAAGCAGGAAGAGAATGGAAGGAGAAAGAAGAGAGAGAGCGCGTGAGATGGGGAAGGAGAATTAGGGAGAGAATTTCTTTTGCATTCAATAATCAAGTATGTCTAATAAAATATCATTAACCCTCTTTATATAGGGTTTAACTTGACCTAATTGAGAAACACAATAAAGAAATAAAATCTAATTTGACTCAAAATATAAAATCACAATAATTTGAAATTAAGTAACTCTAAACTTGGCAAGTCGTCAATAACACATTTAGAATATCCATCACTTGTACAATGTTTAAAAATGTTTAGATAGCGTAGTGTTTCACCTCTATGAGGTGAAGCATCAAGTCATAATTCTTAAAACAAACCAATGAAGTAATTCAAAGAATATAAATACAAAAATATACTCATATTTATTGAAATGTTGTTTTGTTTTTATTTAATATTGTACTGCTGTTTTTTTCCTTTTCCACAACATGTTGTTACATTTATTTCAAAATCCATATTTTGAATTCTCCTCTTTGAGCTACAACTTTTAGACCACTATATGAATCGATCAGATCAAGATCCAGAATAGGTCGAATTTGTACGACAACGCCTACAAACCGACGAACTCTCACTCAATGAGTATGAGGCTATGGTGCAAGTCCCTTACCCTAGTGCGACTTCTCACATCATATACGTTGCACATATTGTGCCTCCAAAGTTACGCTTGCTCACACGGTTGTAAGCCCTTCCTAAAGTAGTGGAATTGTCTTCCAGACATAGATAGAAGAAGGGCTCAACCCTCACCTAGCTTGAATAAGTAGCTCTTTCTAGTTATTGTAGAGAGACCTACTATATATAATCTTTCAAAAAATTATAATAAAATAAGTTAACAATAATGTATAACTTGCAAAAACATAAAATAGATCAATAACGGACAAATAATAAGTTTTATAGTTAGTGATCACATAACAAAATACTCTTCTACTATAAATAGAAACTCTTGGAAATTGACTCAAATTTATTTTGGTAAACATAAAAGAAAAGGAAGTGTTGGATCAAGGGCATAAACACTAAAATTAAAAGTTTATGGGCCAATAAGGTTCCATAACCAAGTGACAATAAAAAGGTGACCTAAATCACCTTATATAAGTGGACAAAGTTGGCAGGTTCATGGACCAATTTGTGGCTTTAAACTGTAGAAAGAAATGAAGGGCTTGGGAACTAGAACTTACGAAACAAGTTAAGTTTTCAAGCGTTTTAACTCTGCACCTTGTTAGAATTATAAAGCTGCGGAATAGAGAGATCAGTTTATGTGGCAGTGAAGCTTACGACCTAAGAGAGGAAAGAGAGAAGAAACGAATGAACTCGTGTGCACACGTTGAGTGTAATTAGTTTTGTGTAAAAAGAGGGTCATACATGAGGAGAACAAAGAGATTTCTGGTGTAGAGAGAGAAAATTGAAGCAAGAGAAAGTAGAAAAATAATACATGTGTGTGCTGTTTACATTAGGTGCTTTATTTTTGTGCCGGGAGAGGTTGAGGAAAATCTTTGGTTGATCTATGCTAATATCGTTGTAGATTTTTTTCCTTCATTCCATCCACTTTCGTTTTATCAGCAACGGCAGATCCATTTCCCTTGTACTTTTACGAGAATACTTATTGCCTACATTGCTACAATAAATGATTTAAAAAGAAGTTCTTATAGGAAAGCGGGTCTTTTACGTTAGGCCTAATTTTGATGTATCGTGAGTTGATGTCGTCGGAACTATTCTTGTAAAATCGGATTCTCCTTCCCTCGTGGTCATCACCGGTTAGCCAATCTACGTTTAATTAGTGTTTTTCATTTTTCGCTACACTTTTGTGGCAATTTGTTCCCAACAACTGGTATCAAAGTCCACACTTGACAATGATGGCAAGCTCAAATTTCAGTGGAGTTGTGGTGATGGAACTCGAGAAATCCCTTTATTCTACCTCCATTTTTCTATCCTCTAGCCTATAGGCAACATGGAAATGAATTCGCCGATCTACTTCTAGTGTGATTTCACTCAAGACTCCAGACTTAAACGTGACGTTAGAAAGGACAAATCATTATTCACGAGTTAGAGGTTTCGGAGTTGCAACAAGGTAGAGCTGGGTGATCACGTCACACCAATGTAGAACTTCGGTGATTGAGTCACACCACAGAGGGTCTTCCACAATTGCTAAAGGGAATAAAGATATTTGATTTCCCAATTATCCTCATCATCACCATGAATTTCGTTTCATTTCTTTGTTTCTACAGGATTCCTTGTATGGTATTTTGAGTCATAATAGGTAGATTTATTTCTAAGAAGACTATTTATATAACTTTACCCCTCTTTCTTTGTTTTTCTAGCCAAATTGGAATTTGGTTTCCTGTTCCTAGTGATAACAAAATGCTGCTATATTGGGATATCTTATCAGTCCCTCTAAGAAAATGGATATCTCCATGATATCCTCCACTTGCACTAGTGTCTTCTCTATTCCCTTTCCCGTAAAGGTAGAAAATGAAAAACATAAAGAAAACCTGAAAAGATTATAGGATGCAAAAAAAAAAAAAAAATAGCCAAAAAAATTTAAGGTCGGTAATAAGATGCCAAGAAAAGACATGACAAATAGACGAACACTTAAGTTTCCATGAGATTTAAATCTCTCAAGCAATAGTTAAGGAGTAGGTTTGAGACATTTAACGAAAGCCTCAGCTATAGCAGAACTCGAGGTGAAAACCTTAAAAAGATATATTAGTGAAAGATTCAAGTTGAGCAAGACTCCTACAAACACTTGGAGAGACTCTTGCTCACAAGAGAAATGCTATACTACTAGAACATATTAGATAAGGAAGGTTATCGCCAAATTCATGACCTAATGTGGTTTGCTGGCGATTTAATTGCATTGAATCTTCCAATAAATGTAGCGATGTATCGAATGTAGTAGTGAAAAAGATACATGTTACTGAACTCAAATCTATTGATTAAGGCTTAGTTTGTTGTAGTCCCCTAGATTATCTTAATCTAATCAATGCAAGATAGACCTTTATTGTCGTTAGCACATGAAATTTACATAAGCAATACAACCAAATGTGGTTTGATGTGTGACTTTGGGCCAACAATCTGTATAGTCTTACTGCTACCACCCTATTTGGAAACATTTTTGGAGAGTTGCAGAAGCATGTCGATTACTTCGTAGATTATTAGGCTTTGGGCGTCTATCTTATCACCAAGGGGAAATGTGTAACTTCTGACAAACCTATTGGAGAGCATACATAATAACCTGGAGTAGAAATTTGTGGCACATGTTTCTTGTAAAAAATCACAAAGAAAGATTCCAGGAATGCTGAGTGTCAATTCTTTATATTTGATTTACCGATGCTTGTGTGAATGATCAACTTGCAAATATTAGCTGCCTTTTTATTTGCAGAGAACTTCTGCATGGTAAACTAGTGTTGATGTTAGAACAAAGGCGATTGTCCTGATATGATTTAAGTGCCCTGGGATTATCAGTAATTAACAAAATCTTATTGGCATATATGATGGATTTCGACAAAACATTTTCCATAATAGACAACGGAAAATAGGAAGAAATAAACATAATTCCATTTTGGAGTATTTTTTGTCTAAAGGGTTCAAGATTAGAGTGGAATACCTATAGAAAGCAGTCGAATACCATTTTGGAGTGTGAAATGGCGTCACACTAGATAATTAGTCTTGTAACATATGATAGATAGTTAGACAGAAGCAATGCAACACCAAAAGTCATGATACCTTCTGTAAATTATTGATGTTATTGAGTAAAGACTAGCATTATTTTGTAAAGAGATCATTTAGCATTTCGATGCATCATCTGGGGTCCATTCACCTGTTTGTCTCTACATGTTTATCTGGATCAAGAACTAGTTTGCCACAAAACTGCTATTTGAAAATATACTATTTTGAATGGAGAAATTTTGCCAATCTTAACTACTGTATTCGATTACTGGGTGAATGAGTTGTAACTTTTAATTTTGGTTTTATGAAGTCACTGAATTGATTTTTTTGCAGCGAACTAAATGATACTGTTATAGAAGCTCAGCAGAGAATAAGACAAGTTCCGCCCCAGCTTGTTTTCAGCGATGCAATCCAGCGCTATTTGCAATCTAATAATCGATTACTTATACTGGTATGCTCCATTCCTTTCATTCAGTTATGAGTTTCAGAGATTTTATTGAGTTCAACAGTACTGGGTGAAATTTTCCTTCTTATTTGAGGTAGGAACTAAAATTTCTAGTTGTAATTCCTTCTTGCTTGTGTAGTTTCTCAGTAAACAACGTCAGAATATCTGAATAGATATAATCAGGGAGGGCCTTCAGATATACCCTTTAGCTACTATTAGCAAGTTGCTCTTATTTTTCCTGAAGTGGTTTGTTGCCAATGTAGAGTACATTTGTAATTTTAAGTTTCTATCTGTTTTCATTTCATTTTTTTCTGCTGCATATTTTTTTCTTTTAATGACTTCATATTAGGAACTTGTTATTTTAAATATTTAGTTACAGTTACCATGACAGGTCAAAGGCCTTGACTGATTTATTTTCTTCTCTCCCTCTTTCTGGGTGAGGCATGGGGAGCTTCTCACTAATTAAGCTTCGCCATTTAAACCACTGATATGGCTTGGAAAGCCTTTACAGTGAGTTTTCAAAATGATATGGCTTTTGATGGAGTTGTGCATTTAGTTGATGGTAATTATATAACCAAAAGTCCATCAATTCAAGGTGGAAGTAAGCACTGATCTGGAATAGGATCAGCTAATACAAAAAAGTGGCAGACAAGAGGGACACAATCCTGAAAACATTAATAATAGGAAATTGCAGAAAACTTGCATCTTATTCTGCAGGTGTTAAGAAGCAGCAAAAATATTTCAAGAAGATTTAGTATCTTTTTTTGGGGTGTAAGAAGTAGATTATCTTGCCATTGAAAGAAAGGAAGATAACTGATTTTTTAATCATATGACTGAAAGTTCTAATTACTAACCGATTGTTGTTGGATTTCTCCTGGGACTTAATTTCTTTAGATCTTATTGGACTAATTTCAATTAATCTTCACATTGAATGTGTCAACAAACTAATAAAAATTCAAGACTATACAATTTTATGTAAAATATATCAGAACTGCAGAGGTTGTGAGTACAGGCTGGATTCTAGGCCAACCAACTATGCTGGCTGGTAGTATAATTTAGCATTAGCTTCACTCGCTTGAGAACTGAGATGATTTCCAAATTGGAAATCTTTAAGCGTCTTCTAGAAGCCATTGTGTTTTAAAACTGTAAAGCAGATCTCCTGAAAAAGGATCAGATATACAGAAATTGTGATGACATTTATGCCCAGTCTGATAGAAATACACTATTATTATTGTTATTATAGATTGTAGTTTTATGCCAGACTATTATCATAAAAAATATCAGTATACATTTAACTTGTTTGTTAACAATCAGGGTTTCAATGCTACACTAACTGAACCAATCGACACTCCTGGAAGAAGAGGTGGTGATCAAATTAAAGAAATGGAACTGAAATTGCATCCTGAGTTGAGAGAACCTCTGACAAAGCTTTGCAGTGATCCAGATACAACAATTGTAATACTCAGTGGAAGTGATAGGAGTGTCTTAGATGATGTACGTCAGCTACTCTTCTCTGGCCTTAAGTAATGCCTTTACGTTCCGTCTTGAAGTGGTTGCTTTTGCAGAACTTTGGTGAGTACAATATGTGGTTAGCAGCTGAGAATGGAATGTTTTTGCGTTCCACGAAGGGAGAATGGATGACAACAATGCCGGAGCATTTAAATATGGACTGGGTTGACAGTGTAAAGGTATGTGATACTTCGGTTGTATCTTCTCTATGTCAACATTGAACCTCTAAATAACTCGGTGCATTTCCTATAATTCAGCATGTATTTGAGTATTTCACTGAAAGAACCCCAAGGTCGCACTGTGAGCGTCGTGAAACATCACTTGTGTGGAACTACAAATATGCAGGTAACAAGTTCAAGAGTTTTGTGTTGTTGCTAATTTGTTTGTCTCTTTGTTCATTGCTTTTCTCTCACTATAATCTCAGATGTTGAGTTTGGAAGATTGCAAGCTAGAGACATGCTGCAGCATCTTTGGACTGGTCCAATTTCTAACTCATCTGTAGATGTAGTCCAAGGAAGCCGCTCAGTTGAGGTGCGAGCTGTTGGTGTTACGAAGGTAACTACATCTCTAATAATTGAAATTTTGGATTATCCGTGTGAAGCCTCGTTGGCAGACACTCTTCATTTACAAACTAATTTTGTATTTCTGATATTTTTCTCCCTTTGCTGTGTTCAGGGAGCAGCAATTGATCGTATACTTGGAGAGATAGTTCACAGTAAAGCCATTTGTACTCCAATAGATTATGTTTTGTGCATAGGGCATTTCTTAGGAAAGGTATATTCTCTCATCTTGGTGACCATACAATAATCACAGTGGGTTCAGCATTTTGTACTTTTAACTTGGTCAATTCACCGAAGATTTTCCGCATTAACTTTACAGTATTAGGACCCTGATATTCCAACTGGCTAAGTACTCCAGGAAATGTGTTTGTGTTATTTCCTAAGAATCTGTCAATCACCTTGAAATCCAAATTCACACGGTGTAAAGTACTACAACAAGCAGCTGGAAATTTACCTAATAAAGCAGTAGGTTGCAAAAATATATCATGTTGCTTTGATATTATAATGTATATATACAGGATCTATTGAAATTTATTAACTAAAGGTGTACACGTTAAGAAACAGAAATATAGACATCTCCAATGAGCCTTCGATGCCACTTGAAGGAGTTTCAATTTCTCTCAAACTAACCGTTTCTAAATGTATGTGCATGTAGATTTCGCTGCAGGAACTCATGCATCTGATACATGTTCACTTTGGTGGTCCTTGCCATTATATACTCTGCAGCATGTGTGTATAGGGTCACTTGTTAGTAACAGTCGTAGTTATTATGAAAGATGGTATTTGTTGACCACACAAGGAGATTCCTAGTTCTAGTTCTAGTTGTAACTAATCATTAATTATTTCTTGAGAAGGTGGCCAATCAATTTGCTTTGTGGTAGAGGGGATAGGGAGGATCATATAACGATTGGAAACTTGTTTCATTTGTACAAAAGGTGCTCTAAATGTGTCACGTTTCAGCTTGGATTGTTTGCACATGCATTGATCTACAACACATCTGAATGCTAATATTCTAGTTGATTGGTGCTGATAGGAAGCATTTATGACTATACATGAATTCTTCAACTTTTGATACTTGATTTTTTCCCTTAATTCAGGACGAGGACGTGTACACATTTTTCGAGCCAGAACTTCCCCCGGATACAGTGGGCATGCCAAGAACAAGAGCGCCTGATGCAATGAAGCTTACTACTGAGAAGAGGTCATCTCCAAAGCTCCCCTCTGGTAGAAGCAGCTCCAAGTCTCAGGGTAAGAGTCAGCAATCCGGACCAAACCTGGAAAAGAAAGCAAGCAGCAGCAGCCGCCGACCATCACCAGAAAATGTCTCGTGGAATGTGCTCGATCTGAAAAAGGAGAATTATTTTTCTTGTGCTGTTGCTCGGACTCGCACAAGTGCCCGATATCTTCTCAAGACATCAGATGATGTCGTTGCATTTCTCAAAAAAATGGCAGAACCATCAATGCGATCGAGCTCGTGATGCCTATAGTTTTGAACTTCCAGTATCTGCACAGTCGAGTTGTCTAGCTCCTTTTATGTTAACTACATTGCTGTAGTACTTCGAAACATCTAGACTTCAGTTTCGCATATGCATATATAGGAAGCCAATCTTAAATGAAACAAATACCGAGAAACATTGTCTTGCATCACCTCTCTTTCTATGTACGGTGTTTATGTTGATGTGTGCATCAGTATAATTTTGCCAGTGTTCAGATTTTTGCACCAGGAGTTGGCTACAATCTGGTTGACTGGATGTTTCAGTGACATATGAGGGTAACCTTTACTACATCGCTAGGGGCAGCAATGGTCTGATATGCTTGAGGGTCCCATGGCTGATGTGCCCAAGGCCAAGCCAAGCTGAGCGTCCGCTTCCACGGACCAGACCGGGCTCGTAGCCCGTCCATAGGGGGAAAAGGGGGACATGTTTATGTGTAGAAGTTTGTTAATAATATAATTGAAGACCGTGTTCGGCCATCATTTTTTAAAATTCATTTTCAGGTATACATTCCATATGACTTGTAGCTTTTAGCTACTTTTCAATCATGCGTTTATTAATTTTTATCAAAATCTACTAAAATTAATTGTTTATTTAAACCAAATGGGGACTAATTTTGTAGATGAGATGGTTCAAAAATTTAAAACATCCAACATAAATCTAATCAAATTTTCTATCACATGGATTTATGAATTTAAATAAGAGAATAATGTGACTAAAATTGGGAATTAATAAAGGATATATTGTAAAAGGAAAGTAAATTAGAGTTTAGTGTGAATGATACTTGTACCTCTGCAGTCATAGATATAATTACCATATGTATCCTTATTCCTTCCCTATAAATATAGGGTTTTGGTTCTCATTATAATATACACAAAGTCGATTGACTTCTCTTATTCTCTTTTCCTTTTCTCTCTTTTTATAACACGTTATCAGCACGAAAGCTTAATTTTTCAAAGTTTAGAGAATGTAGTAATTTTTTTTTTGTGCATAATCATCTCTCATATGTACCAAAATCGATTTGGTGACCTATGTATTTCTTTCAGGATTTTTTTTTCTGCTACAACGTGATTTTCTTTTTATGCTACAAACAATTTTTGTATGAATTTTAAATGTCCATAATGATTAGTTTTGAGAATGTTAACCAAAGATGAATGCACCTATAGACAAAGACGACCACTATTTATTTATGAATGCTGCCTGTGAAATAATTTGTGTTGACCAAAGAATTATCTCTTTTTTCATTATACATATGCATTCGCATGTGAAATAATACTTCGCCTTAATGATTACGTTATATGCTCCACAATTTGTTTCTGGTGAACCCTACTTTTGCTAATTCAATTTTTTTTAATTATATATACATGTTTACCCTAATTGACGCCGCAATAATTAGATATATCTAGTTTTTTTTTAATTATGCTTTAATTAATCATGCTTTTAAATTCTGTACAAATCTTTGCCTGTAGTAGTAATATTTTATCATGCTTAAATCATGATTCTTTCACATATATACTTTAATGAATACTCTTTTTATTCTAACTACATTAATATTTTTTTTATTATTTTTGCATAAACTTTAAAGCGTATATCATGTTGTTGCTCTTGAAGTAGCACAACATTATAATTAATATTTCAAAAGAATATTACTTGCTCCTGAAGAGTATAAATTATAATTTTCAATATTCCAAAAGGATATTGACATATTGTTCTTGA